>JAUPMH010166438.1:0-13014 GCA_032270665.1 Metridium farcimen
TTGACTCTTACAAGAGTTATAATTTTGACTCTATAAAGAGTTGTTTTGACCCCTTGAAGGGTGATTTAACCGACACCATAAAGAGTCATTTTGACTCTAACAAGAGTTATAATTTTGACTCTTTAAAGAGTTGTTTTGACCCCTTGAAGGGTGATAAAACCGACACCATAAAGAGTCATTATGACTCTAACAAGAGTTATAATTTTGACTCTAAAAAGAGTTGTTTTGACCCTTTAAAGGGTGTTAAAACCGACACTGTAAAGAGTCATTTTGACCCTTGCAAGTGTTATATTTTTGACTCAATAAAGAGTTGCTTTGACCCCTTGAAGGGTGATAAAACTGACACCGTAAAGAGTCATTTTGACCCTTACAATTGACTCTATAAAGAGTTGCTTTGACTCCTTGAAGGGTGATAAAACCGACACTGCAAAGAGTCATTTTGACTTTTCAAAGTGTTTTAATTTTGACTCCAGAACTAAATTTTTTGATACTTCAAAGAGCTACTCACTCGACCCTTAAGAAATGATTAAATACCAGAATGATGTTCACAATAGGTTTATTGAAGCAATATTCGAATGAAAATCAACAACATATATAGAAGACAATCACATGCTTATACCAGTTATTCAATGGTTTCGCACAAACAAGCCTTAAGAAAGAAAACATCAATATAACTATTTTATCCCACATCATATATAATAAAGAGAACATGCAATGTCTCATGATAACAGGTATTAGTTGAATATACTATGCTTTCAAGAATTTCGATTGGCTGCAATTTATGTGGGATAAAACTGTGTATACAATATTATAACATAAAAATCCTATATACATACACCTGTTTTCAAAAACGTTGTCCTATTAAAAAAAGAAAATAGCAATTTGTAAATGGTGAAATAGGAATTAATTAATGGCATAATTTGTATTGCATTTCAAACATAAATAAATTCACTCGGCATGCTACACATGTTGAAGTCATGCCGAAGTCATTATCATAAGACCGTGTCTGTTTTTGGTATACTTCTTAATTCCTATTTTATTATATACAAATTACTGATTACTAATTTCAAATAGGACAACGTTTTTGAACACAGATGTATCCTCTCTTGACATTATGCCTATTATTAAAGTTTTCACCAAAGCAGTTACAGAACAGGCACTCAAACTGTGAACACTTCATAGTTTTTTTTTGACATATTATTGATACAGTCAATCCATGACAGTATAAATGAACTCATTTGTTACAACAACCAAACAAGAGTAGCTTGTTTGCTAATACAGTTCGCTCAAGTTGTAATAAGTTGTGTCCTAGTACCAATTTGTTTCTATTTTCGATTGTCATTATATATTTATAGTTTTATGTTAAAAAATATTGGATGTGTTCATGGTTCGAGTGTCCACACTGTAACAGGGCTACACTAAATTTGTTTACAGTGAAGTCATTTAACCAGTGAAATAGAAATTGCTTGCTTAAGTGTAATAGACTCAAAAGAAAACAATGGAATTAGGGTCTACTAAAGTGTATTAGTCTAATTTCAATTTACGGGTTAAATGACTTCACTCTAATATACTAAAAAATTATAGAAAATACCTCTATGTGGGTAAGGGTATAAAAATGTAAAAATACACTAATGAGTATAAAAATGACTCGAGTTAAATTGCATGCACTATAATTGTTAATGTCCTGGTTCTTCTTCCAATTCACCAAAAAGCTGAGACAATGAAACGGGCAATTTAACATTAATGCAAGGCAGCATAACAGCTTGCAAAAATAACATAACATTTTTTTGAACGGAATAATCAAAATCAAACACAAAATAAATGCATAATAAAAGCACCAAACCCTCTCCAACTTTCAATTCCTTTGTGATGTCACAAATCATTTCCTTTTCTGCTGCTATGCAGAATACATCTAGATTAAAAATATCATCTCCACCAAGTATTATTATCGGAGCAGTGGTGTTGGCAATAACTACATCTATGTCATCCCCAGCCTGCAAAATAAATTAAATGTTTTAATATTAACAATATTTAGTGTTCATTTTTAAAAAAATTGTCATTTTTCTACCTGCACCAAAATGCTTTTTACCCTTCTTGTGAATAGCTGAACAATAGACTAAAATCACACTAGCGTCACACCATAAAATATTTAATTTACAAGGAAAAAAGAGCTTACCATTAAATTTGTCACATCAATAATTATAAAATTGTAAAGTTTCATAAAAAATTGATTTGAAACAAATGAAGATATAATTGTTTGAAGCTACACAAATTTAAAAAGAAATGTATGTTGGGCTTGCTGTGCCTATCAAGCATTGTTATCAGACACATACATTTCTTTACAGAAATTCAATTCTTTCTAGAGTATTTGTCAAAATCGCTCTAATTGAGCTAAAACTCGGTTACAGACTGGAAAACAGTTATACACAACTATCTACGTATTATTGTATATTTGAGGCACAGCGGAAGGATTATTTCGATCACAAGGGATGTGCTTGGGCTCCCTGTGGTAATAGTTACTTAACTTACATGCTTGATAGCAATAGTGTCTACCACTTTTAGTAGTAGGCACCAAAAATTCATGACTTCAATTTAAGGGCATCCTTTAAGAAACTTTGCAATTTTACTCATATTGATATGATAAAGTTTTCCCTAACTATAAATATAATGTCATGCTAGCATGATGCAGGTCTATTTGTACAAATTACTTCACAAAAGAAAGTAGGAAAAGCATTTTAGTTTGTCTTCTAAAACTAATTAATAATTATTGAGAATTGTACAAAAGAATTCAAGTCAATGATGGGTTCTGTTAATCTTGTACAGATTTTAGTAAAATATGAAAGAACCAACATTAAACTTTCATAAGTAATGTTTACAACATGAGCGGCTGTGTTGTATCGTCGATACAACACGGACGCGAATGTTGTAAATGACTTAAAAAATGTCTAGGTTAGCTCTTTCATATTTTACCAAAATTTTCAAGATTAAAATAAATTTTGCCGTAAAATTACGAGTTAAAACTTATGCAAATCAGGATATACAACACTAGTGTTGTATGAAGATTTACAACACCCGTTATGGCCATGGTTTCTTTTGAAAATATCTCATTAATTATTCATGAATTTTTAAGTACTATATACAACATTCTTTTCCTATTTGTATGCAATACACAATTGCAAGTCTTCAACTTGCTGTTGTTTATTGCATACAGGCTGGTTGCATATATTGAATATATAAATTATTAATACAAATTGTCTATTGTTGGCAACTATTCCTCAGTGTTACAAATAATGTATATTTTACTAATATGTAGTGCCCCCCCTTTTCAGATAATTTACCTTGACAAATGTCACAATCATTTCATTGGAACTTCCTTTCCTGCCCCCTCCTTTTCTTAAAAGTTGGTTGGCCAACAGGTATACTGCAGCTCTTTCTTGACATTCTAGTAATAAAAAAAAACCAAGAATGATATGCTACACTCATGCAGATTCTCTTTCAGGAAGGATTTATGAAATCTTTTCACATATTTGTTTCTTTTACCAACAATTTAGAGTTACATGCCTAATATTTTAGACATTTTTAAGTGATGTTGGCGATTTGCTTTAATCAATAAAACACAATTAACACAAAAACCTCATTGGTACATGACAAATTAGCAAGTTGTGTGAATTATTGAAAAAAACGTTTTCAGCCTTTGAACATGTCTAAAATGTACAATAAAATTGTTTAGAGTGTCAAGATAGACAAAGTATATATATCATTTTTTGTTTTATGAAAATATTTAACTATAACCAATGCTCCACACACAACCTCAAAATTGAGTGCTTTCATTTACGTCCAAAAGTTCTTACAACTTTGCAATCATTTCTGCATTATGTTAATCAGCACATACATATCTTTTAACCAGTGTCTTGAGTTTTTGATAACATACATATACTTTTGACTCATTGTTAGAAGTTTCATGACACCACAGGTCATTACTCAAAAACTAAGCATTTTATCAAAAAGAAGAGTTGATTAACAAAACACAGAAATAACAGCAAAGCAGTATAAATTGTTTGACTTCTACTTTCTTAAACAACTCTCATTGAAAGCTCTTAATTTTTAGGATTTTTCTTGAGAATTAAATAGGCATAATTTGTAAACTGAAAGTATCTTGTGAAGGAGGACCACAAATGGTAATTGGACAAACTTAAAAACAAATTGTATTTGATTGACAGAAGATAAAGCCAACTTCACTTATTTATACAATGCAATCATAATTACCTTTCTCAGGGACATCTCCTAATGTCACTGCTTCATCCATTTTGTTGAGAATCTCCCTTGCAGCCCTGACATCTACCTTTTTACAATGTTCCAAGATTTTTGGAAGCCAAGTGTCGACAACATTGTCCTTCATGACCCTTGTAATGCTCTCATCACACATGACACGACACATCTCCAGCTTCATCTGAATATTAAACATTTCAACTTGTTCTTAACATAGCTTATAACAGCTTTTTACAGTTTTTTTGTATCACAGTTTGTATACTTATTACACTAAAAAAAAGCTTGGTTCACACTGTGTCATATTATGAACCTGGGTTTTAAGAACCTATTAAGGTTTGCGTACCATTTATATAAGCAACTTATAAGAACCTATTCAGGCTAAATTGACAAATTAAGGTTCTTATGTCCCAAAAAATATCTGAAGCAGACAATAACATGTTTCTTACTAAAGTGTATACAGTCAATTCAAAAAACATTGTCGTCAATAGGCTTCAAGTCTACGCGACTAGACCAAAAGGTAGCATGGATAGAAATAACCGAAGCTGATAAATGCACATAGTATCTATTGCAATATCACACTCACTCAATCAACTAATCATTCTTGATTAAGTGAGCGTGATATTATATCTATTGCAATAGATACTGTGTGTATTTATCCGCTTAGGTGATATCTACCCATGCTACCTTTCGGTCTAGTCGCGTAGACTTGAAGCCTAAATTGACGACAATGTTTTTTGAATCGACTGTATCACTACATGTCATAACTAAAATTACTTACATGAGATGGCTTCCTCAGCGGAGGATATTCAATAAGAAGGGCCTTCAGTGATTTTGTCTGCTCCAGCACCGACTTTCGCCTTATTGGATATGTGCTCTTCATTATTGACTGGACAATCGTCTGGTCAGGTCTTGTGCTTCTGCACAGTCCTTTGAGGCGAGCAACCTGGTCCTCCAACTCCTCCTCAGTCTCTCCATCTGGGATCTCAGGTATTGATGACCAGACAGAGGAAGCAGTTTTTTTCGAGGAGGAGGAGGAGGATGAAGTTGGTGGTTGGTCACTTGTTGCAATCTTTTTCGACAAGCTTCTGCTTGCCGAAGATCTCTGCAGCCTCTTCATTCTAAATTTAATTTTTTGTTCCCAAGAACCCTAATAATCAAACAAAGAATAAATATAAGATTACATACAACGAGCTTTGGCCTTTTTAAACTACACTTGGTTTGAGAGGAACAGGTTTTTGTATGCTGTTAATAGTGTGCATATAATTTAGAACTAGGATGTCAAAATAACCCATGTCACATTTTTAATTCAATATGACATGGTTATTTCAGTCTAAATTAAGGCAATTTTTGTGATGTTTTTGATGGCTAGATCTGCAATCTGTGTGTTCACTTTCATTAGCCTTGTGAAAAAGCCAAATACAGTGCTTTTTAAATATTTTGTCATTGAAGACACAAAATAGGGGAGTTCTTCTTAGTAAAGAAAGAACAACTCGCCCCACAGTATCAAGGCACACTACTATACATTACCCATTCGGTTGTTGATTGTAGTACTTTCTTGTCCTTCAAGAATGGATAAGCGTTGACAATCTTCTTGGAAATTATCTCTCTTTCTGCTTCTGTTGGATATCTGGTATTCAGCGTAATGAGAGTGCAGATGTCCTTAACAAATTCATTTCTTTGGCTTTGGTTGAATGCTTTTGAAACAATGCCAGCTTCAATGTTCACTGAAAACTAAGACAAAACAAAATATTTTTATCCTTAGTGATTTATAAGGGAATATAAATTTTATGAATAAATGTTCAATTTGGGACCGATTTGTTTTTGCTGACTTTTTTTAATATTTTTAACTAAAAATAAAACATTTTGATGTGGAATGTCAGCTAGAATGTCAACAAACTTTACTCAAATGCTTATTTTGCAAAGGCAAACAGTACAATTATATAATCATTGTTATTTAACAATTTTTGGTTGGTGAATATTTACCGAGCGGTGAATCTTAGAGGTAAATATTTACCAATCACCATTCGCCTAAGGTGAATAATCATTTTAGTATAAATACAAAGGTGATTATTTCAAAAAAGAAAGAAGGAAACAGCATTGAAAGTGAAAAGAGTTTATTTTTTAAAAGCGCGACCATCGTGCGTAAAAATTGTAAACATTGTCTCCACAATGACAACAAAACGTGAAAATCTACTATGATACCTTTAAATATCTTGAAACTTTGTAGAGTTTTCAGTCGATTTTGGGACAGCATTTTATTTAAAGTTTTCAACTTCACTTACAGTGACAAAACGACTACTGGAAACCAAGGTGATTATCAGCTGATAATCAAAGATAGCAAACCAATCAGAGTGTGCAATTTTGTATAATCACCTTCGTATTTATACTTAAGATATACATTTAATAAATAATTAGTAAGCAGATTACTAACCTTGGATGGAATTTGAAATGATTCAGCCCAATTATGTGGCACTTTTTTCTCCTTTGCCCTGCCTCTCTTAGTTGGCTTACTTGCACTAGGGCTCTGGCCAATAAAATGTAAAAATTGGAAAGACAATTGGTTATTAATTACAATTGGAATATATGAAATTTATCTTTAAGTGTTCAAATTTGATTTTGTATGTGTGAGATAAATTAGTATTCATTATATTATTATATGATGGATAATGTAATGAAATGTGTAGCACTGAAATGTTAGCTTTTCTTTACTGAAGTTTAAAGCTCTTCATATTTATATTTAGAATCTATCTTAGTCTAACTCTTTTGCTCCGACAAAGGCCTAAAGCTTGAAACGTCGTTTAAGTTAATTATAAGTCAACATTTTTTACAGTCTTGCAAATTGCATAACATTATCTATCGTTTGTATCAAACACTGACGCACTCTACAGTAGTTTACTCTTGTTTCCATTTATATTATTATAAGTTTATTATGCACATTTGATTGTATTTCAAATGTTTAAATGTGCAATAATTAAAAGTATTGCAGTGCAACTACTTCAACCGAGGCCACTTGAATAAAACTGGCCAATCAGAAAACAGTAAAACCAGACAGAGATAGAACTTATAACGGCATTAGCCAAACAAATTATAGTGTTCTCACGCTCATAAGAATATTGAGCTAAAAGCTGCAATATGATTGGTTAATGATCAAATTATCTGAGTGACTTTGGTTGAAGTAGTTGCACTGTAAACTTTATAATATTATGTAAATAAGATTATTTTAAAACCAATATTTTCACATGAAAAGAGTATTTATTCTTTCTTAAATATGATTAATTTGCAAACTAGAAACTGACAGTTCTGAACTTTTTATTCAACTAAAATAGCAACTACATTTACAAAGCTACATCATCAATTATTGCTATAAGATTCATTTAGATTTGGCTGCCTCCACTAATAATTATGTTCAAGAGTTTTGGCAATGTAATCCTATATCTTGGATTACTTAATACACACTTTTCTGACATTTCTAAAAGTTTGTGTGACTCAACACTTTTAGCAATTTTGCCCAACAAAAAACCAAAAGAGAAAACATCACTTGCTTTAGAGTGTGGAGAAATCCCCATGTACACCTCAGGTGCTACATGTCTATGATATAATTTATACTTTTCTTGTTCTGATACAGAAAGATTTTTACACTTACATTCACTAATATGCAATGACTTGTTAAAATCTATAATTTTAGGTGTAACTTCACCATTTCTTCTTGTCAATACAATATTGTCAGCCTTGATATCATTATGAAGGACAGAGTGCACTTCATGCATATAAATGAAACCCTCACAACAACTTCTAATAATTGAAACCCACATTTGCTCTTGATAAAAAATATCCTTGCTATTAAGAGCATTGGAAATTGTCATTACTACTGACTGTGTTTCAAAGTAATTACACAGTTCTAATACAAGAACTGGAGGACCCTCGAACATACAACCCAGAAAAAAGGGAAAACAGTTGTGATTGAACTGTTGGAGTAAAGAGGCTTCCCTAATAGCTAAATCTTTGAATGTTTCATCGACGTATTCTTTTACAGCAACCCCAACAGTTTCAAGTCCAACTTTGAACTTCATAAGTCTACAAATTCCAAACTTCCCTGATCCTAAAACAACTTCTTTCCCGTTGTTTAACACTTTATCAAGTTGTACTTTTTGAATCTTTTTTAAGTTAGTAAACTGTTGCTCCTTTAAATTTTTCTCCATCAATTTACTTTTTTTGTAATAAACCCAAGCTACTTCTTGTGCCTTACTACATTTCTTATAAAGTTTTGTTTGTTTTAACTGATTAGTTGCCATGTTCTCAAGTTGGCTTTTTCTTTCCCTTTCTCTAAGTTCTTTTCTCTTTAATTTCTGTTTCTGTTTTCGTCTCTGACGTTTGGCAGTCTTTCCAGTTGTATGCTTATTCACAAATAACTATAGAAAGCAAAAAGTAATCTCAGAGCAGTACTTTTTAATGATCAGGTATTTTAATATTTGAATCCTTTAATTGGCTTGTACAATTGCCATAAGTATCTAGTGTTACCATAAGCCTCCATTTACACTAACAGTAAACATGCTATGGCGTTAGCCCCACTCCAATTTGATTAACTTGCAATCAATAATGAAGCATCTAACTTTACCATACACCCCCATTCATGTTAGCTGTAAATATGCAGATGGCACTAGCCCCACTTAAGTCAATTGACATGCCAACACAAGAAAGGCAAATACTAAAAACAAAATAGAGTCCTTTTGATAAAAAAAGAGAAAAAGGTACATAGTCAAAAATCTTATCCGGCTTTTGTGCAAACTTATGCTCTCGTACTGAATTCCACATATTTTTTCTATAAAACATGGTATGTTGATTGTGCATAGCAATTTTGAACACACCCAATTTGCAGCTTTTATATGACAGCATATGATTCTCAGTTTTTTAGTCTCTCATCTATGTTTTGATATTATACAAATTTCTATGACTTTTTAAATTACATATTCTCTGCTTACTAGATTTTAAAATAACAACTTACCTCATTTTGGCTTTCATCACTCTTGGAAGTATCGGAGGGTGTAGATGGTGCAGAACTACCAGAAGGTGAATCTACTTGCTGAGGAGTTTGTAGCTCTGGCCCTTCACAATTTGATGGAGTTGCACATGTTAAATCTTCATGCACAGCTTGTATTGCAGCTGCTGGCTTACCATGCTGGTCAAAAATCTAAGAAAATACAAGAGAAGTACAAATTAACAATCCGAATTACCATGTCGAACTCTTTGTAAGTTTTTTAACTAGAAGAATTCATGGATGTTCATGATATCTACATCTTAACCCTTGCATATTATAGATTGGGAAGAGTCCTCTCTTGGAAGAGTTCATTCTACTCTTTAAACTTATGCTTTGCTTTCTCAGTAATAGGTTAATCTGTGATTATTCCCGGACTATATTAAATATTATTGTTTGTAACATTGCGATATTTTATGAATATATAAAAATGGCCCTTGTGCTTTTATCAAATGTTTAGCTTCTTTGAAAAACATTTCTATGGCCTCTCATATAAACATGATAGCATAGTATCTCGAAAACTGTTTGTTTAGAGGGTCTTAGAGAAACCCCCCGATTTACTCGACCGTTAGTTTGGCGGGCTTTTACTCATTTCACGGTTTAATCAAATACACTCTATTAAGATCATAGGTTTAATACGGAGACACTTTTCACTTAACAATCTGAAGTTTAGTACAAATTCTATCTTATGAGATCAGAAATTGCCTCAGTATGATTCGGTAGAAACCCTTCGGCTTCTTCGGCACACGTGGCAGCTCAGCTCAGAGTTGGATTTTATCCGAACGAATCCTTGCAATCCATAAATCAAAAATGCAAGAATCAAGTCCTATGAGTAGTTTAAACAGTAAGAAAACGACTTTTGTGCTTATTGCTTTCGAAACTGTACTAAAACCGTAATGATACGAGGAGTTATATACACTTACCAATCCGGTCTCTTCGGACCATAACGTTCTAAATCGCCTTTGGTTTTTAAGTCCTTTTACTAAACCTTCTAACATCCACACTTCGAGAAGAAAGAACTCTGTCCCGTCAATTTGCTCATCTAAAAAAGTAAAGAGTAGATAAGAGTGAAAAGAGTGAACGACAACACGAACTGACTTCGTTCAAGATCAACAAACAGGACAATTTAGTGAGCGCGCATTTACAAACATTAACGGGTTCTTGTATGGCATTGCAGTATGTTAGTCTTACCTTCAAACTTAGACAATATTGAGTCGTTGAAGTCTCGTTTTTTCAACCAGTTAAGAACATCTTGTGTCGTGGAAGACTTTGATAAGGAACACATTTTAAAAGAACATAGATCACACAACGTTGAGAATAGGTGAGAACGCCTAAATGCTGAAATGGCGCTTATATTGGACGATTTTACCCATGAGCCATCAGGAGTAGATTATTCATATCGTCAGATTTCACCGGCCTCTTTGTCAACTTACGTATACCGGAAATGCCATCTTACACTTCCCAAATCAAAAATAGTATAAAATGAGAATAATATTTTATCTTTTTAATTTCATTTGTATTTGCTATCATTTTAATATGTTTTTTTTCTAATAAAGTATTTTTTTGTAATCAGTAATTTATAAGGAAAATAAATGTGGACAATAATAATGGGACAAAACAGGAAGTCTATTGTAGGATACTGTAGTAAATTTAATTTAGTTTCACAGTATTATTTCACAACCAGCAGCTAGAATGTCAGGAATGAACGCTGGAAAACAGTTCAGTAAAAAAACAGGTTGAGTTATGGTCAGCTGAGTGTTAGCAAGTATATGTGTGCCAGTTGATCTGCTTTACCTTGTAGACTCCTTCTTCTTCTTAACGTTCCAATGCCTTTTGAATGTCAATTGTGCGCCCATTATAGAGTACCTTTCCAAGCATCTACAAGAGCATTAGTCTTTAACCATTACTACCGTGTTCATCGTCACGATCCGAACTTTACTGTAACTTGTGGGGTAAATGCTTGTAGCACTACGTTTAAATCATACGAGGGTTTGAAAAGTCATATTCGTCGACAGCACAAGGACTTCGACTTACATTGCCTGGAGAATAATGAACTGAACCATGCAACTGAACCAAATCCAAATGAGGAACTGATAGAATTGGTGAATGACTTGGAAAACAATGACGAGATTTCACAAGACGACCAGATTTCGCGAGATGCGCTAAATGGTGAAATTGGCACTGTTGATGCTGATTTAGAATCTGACACAGAAGAAAAACATTTAAAAGAAAATGCGCTATTTCTTCTTAAAACAAAAGAAATGCACAATCTAACACAGAAGGCAATAGACTCCATCGTTGCAGACACAACCCACATTGTAAAACGTTCACTGGAAATCTTCAAAAATGAAGTAAAAAATAAATTAGAAACCGCTGGAGTTCATTATGAAAACGATCCAGAATTACAAGAACTGCTAACAGATGACGAACACCTATCAAACCGTCCGTTTTCTGGTCTTCAGGGAAAACACCGACAATTGAATTTTTATAGAGAACACTTTAATCTTGTGGTAGGTATAATTTCAAAACATGTTTTAATTCTTTGCTATTATGATAGCAGTATTTGTTTACCATTCTAGATTCTATAGGTTTTTGTTAATACACTCCACAATTCCATTGTGTTCTTTTGTTGCTATTTGACTTTGCTTCACGGGTTATACGGCGGGCACAAATCAGGATGAAATGTCTGTTTTGCATCAAATATCATTTTCCTTCTTCTAAGGAATCTAAAACTGGAAATTGTTTTTTTTTTTAATGCGAGTGAGATGATATAAGAACGCTGGAAAATCGTATCGCTTTAGAATTTTGATTTTTGCACTTGAGGACTATAAATTGAGGTTGAAAATGTGACTAAATCACCACTATACGTAATTATGACGTCAAAAATATATTTTACAGATACAGCCCCTTTCTGGGATATCGATGATTTTGATGATTTTTTTCATATATCTCTTATGTGTGTTAAGTCCGCAAAATTTATGTTTTTGTTTTTCATATTTGTATAGGACCCACAATGTTATAGTTTGGGGCGTAACTACGTTCAGCATAGAGCAGGTGTACAGCTAAAGAGAAAGGCACAACAAGATGAAATGGTTATTATACCAATCCTGGAAAATATTGAACAAATGTTGAATGATCCCAGTATCCTGTTTGAGGTATTTTGAATAAATGGTATTGATTGTGTTATTTGTTAAATTTATTGCATAGTCATCTTTAACGAAATATGGACAAGGTATAATAACAATATTGTGGGTATGGTCTTGTGACATGGATAAAATATCTTGATATGTTAAATAAATTATCAATGAATTATTTTTTTAAATAGGTAGCAGATAGTTAATAATGAAATTTGTAACACTTTATTAAATGTTGAGTTAGCTTTAATGACATTTTGAGCTTTAGCCCTTCATTGGAGCAGAGTTAATATATAAGCTGGTCGGGGTATACACCTGTTTCAATAATAGTAGTCGCAGGCGAACATAAATTGTTGGTTTATTACTCGCTTTTTTCAAAAAATATTTGATTCATCATCTACTACTGCAACAGCTACATGTAATTGCTGGTCACTGAAGCCTGCTAAGGATATCAGTATTTTCTTCTCTTCTCCATTTATTCATAGTAACAGATTCCCATATAAATCTGTACTTTCCCATTTCAATCTGTACTTATGCAAATTGTGTTGATGTGTGCTAAACACACAGATCAACCAATCA
>JAUPMH010166660.1:0-13006 GCA_032270665.1 Metridium farcimen
CCCTTCCCTACACTGTAGATCCACCAATTTACATGTCATGTATGCTTGTAGGAAAGTGTTGTATAAAAGAGGCCCTGCAGTTAGGGTTTTAGGATTAATTATGGATTATTAGGAGTTTTTAGAGCAGGGATATGGATTATTGACCCAAAAGTTTAAGAATTATGGAATATTTTTGCAGCATTTAGGACCAATTGAGGATTTGGGATTACCCATTTGTAATTTATTTTTGGTAAATCATTATTTAAAATTAAGGATTACCGATTATTTATGAACTTCAATCAGGATTATGGATTATTCAGATTATTTTGGTTAATTATTTTTCATTCTTTTTACAGATGGAAAACAAAATCAACACTCAATTTAAAAGGTTTGTAGGAAATTTTTCCACAATTATTTTTTTCTGTCTCTGACAGCCATTCTTCACAAATAACAGTTCATCTTAACAACCATTTCAAAATAAGTCAGAGCATCCTGAATACATCGTAGTTTCTAAAAGGCGCAATGACCTACAATGACCTACAATAAGGTACAATGAGCTACTATAAGTTTAGCCTCCTCTGCAGGCAACTCTTTTCCGATTATTTCCGTTTCGGGCTTCCTGTGTTACCTAATATATGGTAGGACAAGAGGAGACTGGAAGCTAATAAGATTCCCCCTCGGCCCTCCCGTTGACACAGGAAGCCCAGAAATCCGAAAAATGTGAGAACTAGGGAAGGGATGCCTGCAGAGGAGGCTACTATAAGTTGTAGTTACTACAATCCAGACACTGTCACTTCCATCCAGACAAGCATGAAAATGATGTAAAAACTGCAAATTAACTGCCATTAATTTTACTCACCAACAAAAGCCGTATTTTCTTTGGGGTGCTCTCTCTCGTAACAATAAATTAATAATAAGCTGGAATTATTTGTTATTAATGGTAACTAAAAATACGAGATTCTGCTGAAAGTAATAATGAAAAATTTAATGAAAAAAGCGTATATATTCCTATGTTTGTGATTTGTTCATCGATGACGACTGGTTGCTTTGATCGTAAGGCAAAGAAAAGCCACCATCTGAACAAATCACGAACATGGTAATATACGTTTTTTTTCCATTAAATTTTATCACTTTCAGCAGAACCTTGTATTTTTTTAACAATAACAAGTAATTCCAGCTTATTTTAAATTTAATTGTCACAAGATAGAACACCTTGAAAAAATGCGTCATTTGTAGGTGAGTGAAATAAATCGTGGTTCTTGGATCGTTTTCATGCTTTTCTGGCTCATACTGTGTCTGGATCGTAATAACAACAACTCATAGTTACTCATTGTAACTTTGTAGCTCATTGTAGCCTGCTGTAGCTCATTGTAGCTCATTGCGCCTTTTAGTAACTACGCTGAAAACATTCGCTGTGCTCACTCGTGAGAATTGACCACTCAAAGAAAAATTTCATATCACCACACACCCATGTAGGAACCACCCAGGAACATCACTCTAGTCATGCAAATTAGAGGTAGACTAGTTAATAGTGAATCTAGACTCATTTGGGAGGGAATGGTCGAGCCCTGTTTCCTTAGGAGGCTTTCATTTATTAGTGTTTAGGGGGCAGGGTCGGCACCTGTTGTCTTTTCCAAATATTACCCAACCCAACCCCCCCTTTCCTGGTTGGCTAAAATATCATAAGCCCCCTCCCCCTTTATTTCATCGAATTTTTACTATAACAGCATAGTTTTACAATTTGTAACACCCCCCTCTATATAGCTTCCAAAAATAACATACCCACCCCCTCAGTATTTCCGACCCCCCCCCCCCCCCCCCTACACTAATAAATGAAAGCCCCCTTAATCAAGTTTTTGGATATGATAGCCTTATTAGCCGATATAGATAGTGTTTGAGGCTGCCATTGTGAGGTCAGTCTTTATATAGGATGGTACGAATATAAGTAGACTACATTGTTGAGAGAACAGAAAGACATAGGACGACACTGAAAAGTTACTAAATAATATTTAATTATAAAAATATATTCATTGACTTTTTTGTTTTTCACTGATTGTACAGGTTCAAAGTACACAGATCCCATGGCTGGAGCTCCACCTAACTTCCATACTCGGATGTCTGAAATGGCACAACTAGAACTAGATACTATCAAATATGAAAAGGGAAGAAAACTGAAGAAAAAATCTCCCACTTGAAATACAGGAGTCGATTTTTACTACAACAACTTTTTGCATGGTGATAGTTGGTCAGCCCAGACATAATTGGAGACATGTAGTTTGAAATAATCTTTTGCCAATAATATACATTAGATTATCTAGGAACAAATAATACACTGTTTTCTGATTTGATTATATAATAAATGTCTTAGTCTAATGTCAAATTTACAGTCTTTACAGTTAGTTATTACACTTACTCTGGCAATCTTAGGTTATCCTTTTTTGTAAGTAATCTTTTTTTTTTTTAACCATTTATATTAAATTATTATTATTATTATTATTATTATTATTATTATTATATTACACTACCAGTAATTGTACTAAAGCTTGGTTCACACTGCGTCATAATCGTAATCATAAGCAAAACAAAAGAAAATATAAAAGGAAATACTTTGGTCGTTGTTTTCTAATTCCCCAGGGGATAATAAATCTTTTGTTTTCTTGCTTATGATTATGATTATGACGCTCGTGTGAACCAGGCTTAAGAGATGCAATATTGAAGAGTAAAAATTGCAAATCACAGTCTGAAACTAAACTAAATATTTACAAACTATGACTTGTGATGCTTGAAATTATTTAGCACATTATCCATACCTTTAACCTGTGTTTTGAATGAAGAATGAAGAGTTATTTTAAAACTACATGTTGCAACCTGAAACTGGTTTAATTGGCATCATAAATGCTTACGCCGTCGATAAAGTACATATGAATACAATAATAATATCAGATAGTTATCATTCTAGTTTATCCAAATGTTTGAGATTTGAAAAATGTTTGTAAAAATCACTAAAAGTAATGTATATATAATATAGCATCGATGTAATACCGTTTTCGGAGTATTACTTGATGAATTAAATACCCTTGTTTTTCTCTTTTATAGAAAAAGAAATAAAGTTTCAGTTCTGAAAATGTTTTTTTCTTTCTTTGGTGTCTTTCTTATTATTACTTTTTTAATTATTTTTTTATTTCGTACTGTTTTTATTTCTTCCTTTTTATAACATTAAGTTGGGCAGGTTTGAGCCCCTCTTAGGGAACAAGGGAACACAATATGATGGGGGGGGGGGGGTACTCTGTTTGTCCCCGTATTCGGCTGGTGCACGGCTCTAGGTTGTAACTTGAAAATATGGTGCAGCAACATCGCTAGCATGAAGTGTATTATATATAGGCAATCGGCTTAAAGGTATATATTCACTATAGCAACTATAATAGTATTTGAAACCAGTAAAAGCTTATAGGCAACCAGCAAAGTGACTTAAAGTATATTCACTAGCAACTTATAGTATATGAAACCAATATTGTGGGACAACCATATTTTTACTACATTTGATATAATTTTCTCGCTTTCTGATAGGTCGAGAGCCGTGGTAAATAAGAGTACACACTACGGTAATGTGGTAAAAATATTTTTAATGTGGTAAAAAAAACTTCGTCTTGTGGATCCACAACAATTGAGACGATTCGATGACGCCAACCGTGATAAATAAGAGGAAATACCACACGAAACTATCGTAAATTTGTTAAATATTTCATATATAGAAAGCAACCAGCAAATTGGCTTCAAGAATGGGCAATAGAAAGTTTGGTAACTGACTGTAATAATTAAAACACTTAAAAAGTGCACTCAACCAGTATTGTCAGGAGAACAATGTGATATGACAGGAATAATAGCAACCAGCAATGTGGTATAAGAGGCAACTATCAAGGTTAGCACACACTATAAGGAAAACTACAAGCAACCTTTTATGATTGCACTATAGGCTATGTTTAGAGGAACACTACAGGTGCTTTGATTGTATTTCTACCAACATGACAAAATAGTGTGGTTAGAAACCTTTTTTCAGTGTACAACCATTACTAAGAAGCTCCTACGTGAGCCTCGATCGCTCTACACACTTTATACCATGCGCACAATATATTTAATTACAACTTATTCTTCTCGTCATGGCTTTAGATGAAATAAAACTTGCTTCACCGCACCCAGTAGTGACCAGTAGTACTACACGACCTACACCGACTCGATATTTACAACTATCACTCCTCGCGAGCGTCTCTGTGCGCTAAACACACACTACCATGCACCATAATGACTTAATTTACATCACACAATACACTTGTTGAGTTGTGCTTAGAGGATACATGTAAAGCCGTAAAACAATCTTTGAAAGGGACAGAATTAATAACACAAAAACTAACACTAATTACTAACGATATCATATAATTCATCGTATATTCACTGCACATGGTCTACCAGTTAATCCTCGTTAACTGTACCTGCTGTTTAGCACTTAGCTTTGCTTGTTCATTTACTTTCATACAAATTATCCAATACTATAGAATATAATACAACCAGAATTTGTCCCATTAATTCACATGGTTATTGTGTTTGTATAAAGATAAAAGTCATACAAATTAGCCAATACTACAATATAATACAACCAGAATTTGTCCCATTAATTCACATGGTTATTGTGTTTGTTAAGATAAAAGTCTTTAATTTTTCTAAGATCGAGTTTAATAGGACACATGGAGTTGTGTTGTGAAGAAACCGGCTTGACCACTCACAAAACCGGTTTTCACAGGTAGTTTATAAGAAATGTTCAAAATCAGTACTTACTAATAAACAGTCTGTGAAGTTTTTCGTAAAAAAAACAGGATTGCAGTTTATCTAAGAGTGTAGCAGTTTTCAAATATGGTTTCGACGCTGACAAAAAATCTAGATCTACAAGATTTATTTTTAAATGATAGTAAAATGTATAGGGCCTTTAACATGTTTAATATACTTACAAAAATTTATTGGCAAAAAAAAGGAGTTTCGCAAGTGTTTGGAGATTAAGGTTTATAATCATCTGTAATAATAATTACAAGGTAAAAATGATGAGTTACACAAATAAAAAAGCTTAAGATCCGTGTTTTTGTTACGTTACTCATTTTACGAAACCTTTCATTTTATTTTTAAGCTATCAAATAAAAAACCGTGCGTGATGCAATGGTGACGATGAAATATAATGAATATTTTATTGATCCACTATAATATCCTGTCATACCAGAAGTACCTTTCTTCCTGTTCCTAGGCAGTTGGTTGTCGACAACTCGTGAACAGATTTCCCTAACTGAATTTGCCAAAAAATGGCGGAACATTGCTTTTACAAGGAAACAAATATCTTAATTTTTTTTTTTTTTTTTCGCTGCTCCGTGCAAAATGCTAATAAAAATATGCTAAATTAAATATGTACATGTAAATATTTGTATGAAATTTGTAACTGTAATTTTGTTGATCGCGGCGTTGTGGCCTTTTTCTGATTTTTTTACTGATATTTTTTTAGCTTCTTGTAGATTTATAATCTCTTTTTCTCAAACTTTTAAACAAACTTATTGTTATGGTGAATGTCTATCCTTGTGATAGCTTGCTTTTCCTTAGCCTCCTCCGCAGGCAACCCTTTCCTTTACCTTTCCCTCTCATGGGATCTCTTTGTCATTTGACCGAGAGGAAATTGGTAAGCCCTATAAAAGAAAACGGAGCGGAGAAGCCTGCGGAGGGGCCTGCGGAGGAGGCTAGCTTTTCCTTATACCAGCAGTTTAATATATATTATTTGATAATTTGCAGCCATTATGAAAACATCCCATGCATAGTTTTCTTTTTGAAACTCATTTGCCGTTCTCATGTAGCAATTTGTTATCGACGAATTCGTCCACATACTGCTGGCATTTTAGTAAGTTGTCGATAGCTTTTTATAATCGATGACTAAATGGTGTCTAGTTTGTTATTGTGATACACTGATCTACAGAATCTAAGAAACATACTACAATTATATCCTAGCCTTTAAAACTGTTACGGAAATCAGTGTGTACATATATTCTAATAATATACTATATGCTGGTTTCTAAGGTTCTACACCTACGCAAATCTAGGAAACACTGCATGTATCTCCCGTCTGGTCCACAGGAGACCAGTTTACCATCATCTTTGCAGGTGAATTTGCAGATATACAAGAATATCCGCATACATGTTAAAAGACATACATATCCGCTATTCCGCAAATATTCAACAATAACGACATTTGGCAATACTTAGCCTGCGTGGCGGCTTTTGGGGATTGGGGGAGAGAGAGGGGGAGGGGAGGGGTGGTCAAGCCGGCCTAGAGCCGCCACGCAGGCTAGGCAATACTGTACTGAATTAATCTTGCATTTTACCTAAAAAGACGAAAAACCGCTTACCGCAGATGCGCAATAAACCGTAATACGCGTAGTCAAAAATTGAAATCACTGAAATGCTAATGATAAAAAAAAGTTCCTGATCCTGTCAGGAAACGCATAAATGGCGAGACAACCCTTTCTTTACAAGTGGGCTCACCTAGGTCGCTAAGCTGATCTTGTTTCAAAATATCACTCGCGCGACCTATGTATTTTTTCGTTGCGGTGTTATACCTCCCACACGTTTACAAACACTGCATGAATCGATAACAGCTTTTCCTTGTAGAACAGCTTCCCATAACAGTTCATTTGAATATTTATGATGTTTTTTTTATCGGGGTTTGAATTTTGTCTACATGATTGTATTTGCATGCCGCTTTATTTTTATACTAGATAACGTTTTCGTTTCATGTAAATCTCATTCTGGATATATCTCGATCATTATTGGATCATTCTGGATCATTCTGGATCATTCTGGATCATTCTGGATCATTCTTGGATCATTCTGAATCATTCTGGATCATTCTGGATCATTCTGGATATATCTGGATCATTCTTGGATCATTCTGAATCATTCTTGGATCATTCTGGATATTTTCAAATATTATACTTTTTCATGACAGAGATACGTCTTCCTTAAATCAGCTCAGTATACTATATGATGGATAGTTTCAGTTCGAATCTGAATAATTTCGTTGGACAGTTGCTTTATACAATTATACAGCTATTTAATAAAGGTTGTTGCAGTTTTATTGCATGTTGCTTGTCGCATGCTGCATACCAGTCTCGCGCGAATTATGCTATATTCAGATGTAAATAATTTCACACAGGATAAATTAGATATGCTGGATCGGAAAACTCAGCAAACAAAGTTGATAAAAATCCATATTGCTCTGACCTTACACTGCTTAAATTAGTCATATCATCAATAGTGCATTTCGGGATTGGCCTATATGCAACTGAAAACCTTCGCCAACTGGAAATATTTGTATATGTACTTTGTTTTAATTTTCTACGTATACTCGTGTTTAAATATTTTCAAACCTGCATCTTTTTTCTCTTTTTGCTTTCAAAAAGGTTGCAGATTAAGATATATCAAATATAACTGAAATAAATATCAACGTATGTACTAGGACCTGCTAGAAATTCCTTCATCAAAACTTTCCCACAGAACAGCTGTTACTGAAGAACTTGCGACATCTGTGAGACCGGTGGCTTCATTCTATAGTGTAAGGTCACCTGTTCAGTTATTACCTTGTAATTACTAAAAATGTTTACTTCAGATGTTCAAGATGCTATAGGGTTTCACGAATAGTATATAAAAATACCAAAGCATTCCATTTGTAGTTTATTCCAAGATGGAAAGCAATAACGGGTCAGATATCAATGTTTGATACCCCCTTTTCTTAGTCAAGAACACGAATCCAGGTCATTCTTGAAATATTTAGTGTTGTTCCGATGTTGTTTGCGGTCAAGTAAGCCACTTCTGACAGTTTGATTTTTTGTAATGTCCGACCGACTTCATATAATGATACATTTTTGTGAAATTAAATAATTAAGTATAAGTCCTGCAATGTATGGTTGATATAAACTCTACTAACGTTGTAAAACTAAGAAGGCGGGCGTGTCGACTTGAATCTATGCTCGACAGCAAGACGAATCTCCCAGAGTTAAAACCATGACAATTCATTCTATCATCTGACCAAAAAGACGTCGCGTACAACTGCTTCGTCGATCAGTTTAAAGATTTTAATTAAAAGTCGTTATTGTTTTATGATCGAAAAGAAGGCAAAGAATCATTAACACTGCATCTAATTATATATAATTGGCATGTGTTTTAACTGGCATTATTCTTCAACTCGAAATAGAATTGGGAGGTTAAAATTCATTTATTGTATTCGTAGTGATCGTCGGCCACCATTATTGTGTGAGTGGGGGAATAGTGGGGCGTCGCTGCATGCATGCATGCCAGAAATTTCTTACGACTGAAAACCGTGGGAAATTGTAATCATGATACAGCTGGCTTCCCCCAGACCACCCCGGAGAGAAGAAAGTGACGAGACAAAACTGCTGTTTTTCTTGTCAAAATCCGGCGTCAACGCCGGGGCCCTATGCCAGCGGAGACGCCGGTACTGAAACGGATCCAAATTAAAGACACCCTATTTTTGTACACATTGATTCAAAGAATATCCTCAATGGTAATACCCTAGAAACTAGAGGGTTTCTTGATCTAGTATTTGTATTTATCATTCGTACGTCACAAACTGTCAAATTTACAAACGCTAAAGCAAGTAAGAAAATAACCAATGGTATATCCAGGGTACAATGGTGATATAGACTGATGGGGAAATCATTATTGATATAAACCTGGGCCGGCTGTACGAAGCCTGAATAAGTTATCCACGGCGGATAAGCACGTCTATAGAATTTGTACGGTTTTTATCCACTGGCCATGGATAAGTTTGTATCCGCTGGATAGTGCTTTTAGGGAGCTTTAGATTTGACAACGAGTTACATCCCACTTCTTGTTTTTATTCATTTGGTGTCTCAATCTATCATGACACAGGACTACAATTCATCATCAACAACACACAGAAGGCCAATTTCAAAACTTGTACTCGTACTCAATCTCGTACTCATTGTCAAACCTAAAGGATTCGTATCAGTACAACCAGCGCAGCCCCTGCGAACACTATAATAGGATAATAGTAGGCTCATTATTATATTGGTTCAAAATTAAGTCAATATACGATCCATATCAAGCAGTCCAATATATTATATATAATGGGTAATTGCATCAGCTAACCTAGAACCGTCCGCAGGATACAAACAGGTGTGCCAATAGTGGTACCATGCACATAACCCCATGTCTCCGCCCGCAAACAACGTAGGACTCGAGGTTCATGCATCATAATCATCATCATTACATTGGACATTGGATATTTTCAAATAAGACAAACGGATATGTATTTTACAAGCATTAATCCCTCCCGAGGTTCGCTCCGTACACTCACTATATACCACCACATTAAAAAAATTACAACATACAATTTTGACTCACATTTTGATTTTTGCTGAGGGAGGAAAACTTGATACCCTTAACTGACTTAAAACCTAGCTCGTGGCATAAGAGAGATCGAAGAAGACATTAAACAAATTCAGCTACGTATGCCCAAGTCGGGGCTCGAACCTAGACCTGCTAGACCACAGAGGTGAAAAGCGAGATCATCATCATCATCCATCATCATCACTAGTCATATACATATAGTCATAAGACATTAAACAAATTCAGCTACGTATGCCCAAGTCGGGGCTCGAACCTAGACCTGCTACACCACAGAGGTGAAAAGCGAGATCATCATCATCATCATCATCACTAGTCATCGTATCACTATCACCATCATCATCAGTATCATCATGCATCATCATCATCAGTATCATCATCAGTATCATCATCAGTATCATCATCAGTGCATCATGCATCAGTATCATTATTATGGATTAATATCATTAAATTTACTAAATAGGTTTTTCCAACCAGATTTTAATTTAAAAAAAGCTCATTACTATTAACATCGTCAAAATAGGTGCTATCTTTCTCTCGCGAGTAATGATTGTCAACTAAAGTCAGTATAGAAAGACAGACAGACAGACATCACTCTTTTCCTACAATGTAAAAACATGCTACAATATATGATAGCTGCTTTGTTTGAGTAACGATCATTATTTTAATGCTTTGACCACCCGTGAGAAGAATGATGAAAGCCGCCCAAGGCTTAATAGCGTTAACGACCCATGACCGGCAGCTAAACCTTCCCTCTTTATCTATCTTGTGTAACCGTAAATATTGCGCAAATAATGTCACTTAATTGGTAACTAAATACTAAATGTATGCATGTTTTATTATTTATTGATTTTATACGAGTGTTTTAATGGAATGTTTTTTATGGAGTCGTTTTTATTCCCGGGTTTTATTGGAATAGTTTTTTTTTTGGCTAGAGTGGTTTTCATAAAAGTGGTTCAGTTTGAAAGTTGATTGGTTTTCATTCTGGTGTTTTTATTATTAATATTATCATTGGAAAGTTTTTAATTTCCTTTAACCTGTAAGAGATCGAGAGGTTTGAAGGAGTTGAGATAATAATAATAATGACTTTATTAAATGACTTGGCAATTATTAAGAAGGATAAAACAATAGAATTACCTCATTTTTACATGACTCGAGGACTACTATGTATTATATAAGATGCAATAAAACGATATATTTAAATATAATATATAATATGGTATAAAATGTCTGTATATCTATCAATTAAAATGTCTCACAGCAAACGGAAGAAAACTGTTCTTGTATCGTTCTGTATTGTATTTTGATACTTTCTTTTATGACGTAGGTTATAGTTTTGAGAGACAGTTTCAGGGAGTAGATGTGAAAGTTTGCTTTTGTCGGATATGCGTTGGAAAAAGTTCCTACAAAGATTAACTCTTCTTACTGAAAGGAGTTCAAGTCCAGCTTTACTAATGATTTTCTAATAATTTTTTCAATATGGTGATATTAATCTCTTTACATTTACAATTTACTGCTGTGTTAACTATAAAGATACTTAAGATTGAGTTTTGGTGCCAAGCAATAGCGATACAAATTCTTCATGCAGATTTGAAACTCAAGCATTTCTTTTTTCATTATTAGCTTCACTGGAAAGCATCTTAAATGTCGCAATTTTTTTATCTTTAAATCTGCATTGCATGTCACAAATATAGTTAAAATTCTTAAGAGTTTCGGTTTTAAGCAATTTGGATAGCGATACAACTAAATTCTTTAGATTTTAAACGCAAACATTTTTTTTAACAATTTAGCTTTGCTGTAAAGCGAAAACTGTTCAAATAATCAATCTTCACTAAAATTTGTTTTCAATCTAATTACTTACTTAATGAAGAAACTATACTATGCCATTTAATTATTCTTGCCTTTATTCCAGGTACAACGAAAGAAAGCACTTCTGCAAGCATTTCATCGTGTCATCCTCACTAATCCTGAACATCTCAACAAAATGGTCGCCGAAGAAGCAAAGCGAATGAATCAAATCCTACAAGACACTGGAGGCTCTCCTTTTGATCCTAGAGCTTGTTTGAAGATGGTTATTAGTCGTATGTTGTACAGGTTAACATTTGGTGGTAATGTTAACCACGAGGAAGAGAATGATTTGTACCATTTATCAAAGACTGGACGGGAATTCATGGAATCAAGTACTTTTGTCCTCCTTGCCGACTTTATGCCTTGGATGAAATTTGCAGTGAAAAAACAAATGCAACAGGTATAGCAGCTATATAGTATAGTTGGTGAAACACAGTCCCGTTGGGGGAGGGGGGAGGGTTTATCAAACTGGTTTTGGATAGGAAAGTGCCACAGAGGCCTAAACACCTGACCCTATATATTTAAGATAGTCGACATATGAGAGTCTCCCTGGAAAGTAGTCATGTTTTACTGAGAAAAATATAAATTGTTGAGGCTTTGATACCATTCTTATAATTATACAACAATCATGTGCAAAATTGATTGCAAATTGCAGAATTTTCAAAAATTATACAAAATCTATCAATTGGATTTGCAAACCCCCTTCCCCCCTAAGCAATGTTGATTGGTATTGCAAATGACAACCGTTTCACATTCCCACAATTCAACATTGATACGGGGGAGAGGGGGAAACGGAAAAATGATGTTGAAATATTTTTCATGTAAAAACCAGATAATGTCCCAAGGTATTTTGCACATGATTGTAGCTACAATTATCTGCAAAACATGGGACATGCATTGCCCCTCTTTTATGGAAAAAAATTGACTTTAATTATAGTCACAACGATTCACTTTAAAATTATATTTATGTTTATATTATTCATGTTATTGTTTTCAGTTAGAAGAAATAGTTCGAGTCCAGTTACATGGATTTGTCTATAAAGCCTACAGAAGACGCAAGGCACAAAATATTCTTGAACGAGAAAACTACTGCACCGCAAAGAACATCGAAGACTTCATTAAATCGCAGAAACGACAGGAAAAACTCTCAGGGAAAAACCCTCACAAGAATTCGAGTGAAAAACTCTCAGAGAAAACCCTTAATGGAAAACAGGACATGTCTGAAGAAAGAGCAACTAAAGAAAATGGAAGAGAGACATTGAATATGGATGGAAGAATTGAGAATGACTTAAAGGAAGAAAAGCAAGGTAGAAAAATGTCTTCCTTGCTGAAAGAAGAAGTGACCAAATCAAACGTAATGAGAAAAGTTGCACGAATTGAAGAAAAAGTGAGGAAAGAAACATTGAAAGGAGAAGATGCTGGTATGAATAAATTGAATGCAGAGGGAAAAGATGGAAGGATTAAGGATGAGATAAAATATACAGAAGACAATAAAGGAAAAGAGTTTACTGCGGAAGAAGAAGAAGACATTGAGATGAGAGTTGTACAGATGTTGAGCTCAGACGCTTTCGGTGCTGGAATTGAAAACACATCCAGTTTGTTGTCCTGGTCCGTGGCATACATAGCAGGCTACAAAGAACTACAGAGAGACCTACACGCCGAGATTGACCAGGTAATCGGCCAAGACAATGAACCTTCCATCCAACAT
>JAUPMH010166993.1:2983-12994 GCA_032270665.1 Metridium farcimen
TCTCTATCGTCTTCATTGTCATCATCGTAATCGATGCCGTCATCTTTATA
The DNA here is from genome assembly GCA_032270665.1 of Metridium farcimen. NCBI lineage: Eukaryota > Metazoa > Cnidaria > Anthozoa > Actiniaria > Metridiidae > Metridium > Metridium farcimen. The sequence continues at coordinate 3,034 of JAUPMH010166993.1, forward strand.
CCATTATCATCATCATCATCATCATCACTATCTTATCTTTATCATCATCATCATTATCACTATCTTATCTTTATCATTATCATCATCACTATCGCCATCTTTATAATCATCATTATCATTATCAACGCAGTATTAACATCATCGTCATATTAGTTTTGTTGCACTCAATACACCATTAAACCGCATAAATAACACAAAGCTGTAATTTTAACTGTATGGTCTAATCGTTTATTAACTCCGTGCACGTAATATTATATTAAACACTGGTTTACTAATGCATAATAATGTTCATTTCATGTCAAAGCAAAACTGTTTTTATTTGTTATTGTTCACTTCTAATCAAGATTATTGACATTTAATAAACACTGTTAACCTTATCCAATTGTTTTCTTATTAAGTATATTACATCGAAATTGTAAGATGCTGAAAACGACTGCATGGTTGATCTGGAGACTTGCCACAAGTCGACCACATCATTTTTGTCGGATTTGCGAGCGAAAACCGAGGAACTTTGAGAAAGTCTACGTCGTTGATACTGTCTGAATATGGCATCTTTTTATGGTAGATTTTTCATTTTTTTCATTTTGGTAGATTGTAGCCCTATTTGTTTGTATGTTTTGTGTGTGCGTGAGTGTGCTTGTTTGTTTATCTGTTTATTTATATGTCTGCTGAGTTTTTTGTTCGTTCGCTTGTTTGTTTCTTTACCCTGGTAACCAGAGGCTTGACGAACTTTCTCCCGTCACGTAATATGAGCAGGGAGAGAGTTAGTCAAGCCTCTGGTGACATGCAGGGTATTGTTTCTTTGTCCCTGTCTGTTTTTCCGCCTGTGCGTTTGTTCGTTCGCTCTCTCCTTTGTCTGTTCGTCTGTATGTTTGTTTTAAATACAGCAATATCAATTTCCATTAAGATTTCATCTCTAAAAATATCTTAAAATATGCAACAAATAACAAAAATATCCGTAAAGCTGACAGTCGGAAGCGGAACGTTCTTGTCAGGATGGTAGCTTACAAGAGCAATAGCTAACACCTTGATCAAATATAGTATTCATCTACGAACATCGCTGTCTTGTAGAATAACACGCGTATTGGATGACGGTTTTGACATTTCCGTCTCTTGGTGTTGTTAGATGTGTGTTTTGTTTTAGAGTTTTGTGTTTTACAAGAATTACCGGGTATTGTTTTGTTCTTTCTTGGTGTTGTGAAACGAGATGTATTGTATTGTGGTTTAGAGATCTTCTTTTTTTTTTCTTTTTTCTTTTTGAAAGATCTATGTATTGCAGTTTCATTCTTTCTTGGTGTTTCAAGACGTATTTCTATGTTCTAAATTCTTTGTTCTAGGCTAGAATCTGATTGGATAAAGTAGCTTTTTACGTGAATGGAAACAAAGCAATCTGATTGGTAGAGACCTTGTGCGTTTTTTTATTGCCTTTTTTAGGCAGTATGTTTCCGTCTATCTATAAGTGTGATTGTCATGAAACCCTCTGGAGTGAAGGTTCATAGTTTGCGCTTTGTGATTAAATCTTATAATTATAAACAGTGTTTATGATTAAAATAATAAATAGCTGTAATTAGTCATGGTGCTATTTTAGAACTATTTTTATAGATTGAATTATGGTTTACGTGATGTACATTTCGAATACTGTATCAATTTGATGAAAGCTTCGATTTCAAATAGAACTCCTCGAAAGCGTTTGGCATTAATCTTGTTTTAAAATCCTTTTTACTTCTCATTATTCCCACTTTTTATTTTATTATCTTTCCTTGAAGTACTTGAACAATATTTACAAAAAATAATATTGATAATGCATGGATATTACTCCATGAAAAGTTTGATAGTATAATTGAAAAAAATAGGATTATTGTTTTAGATCCTTTTCAGTATCCGACAAACAAGCTAAATTTAAAATAGTTTTAACTATCAAATAACAACAGTATTCATGACACTATTATGTAGGCGTAAATGAAAGGAGATAATACTACTATTATATTTCAACTATTTATTTATTCTTCTAACCAAAAAAACAGACATTGAGAAAGCAGATGGTAAAACGAATCGACTGCCCCGCACCTCCGCGTGCTGGTAAACCCCAAAATAGATTTTGTTGTCGATGTACAGATCGTTAGCAATCGTTGACCTAGTATTACAGTAAAAAGGGGATAGGAAAAACATGAACAATAGATGGCCTAATTCAGCTGTGTTTTCATTTGTTCTTTTAAAGTAAACATACTTGTAGCAACGTCCATGTTTTGTACACAGTGTTCCTCCACAAACGAATTAGCCAATACTTAAATTGTACACTGTATGGTTCGATACTAATGAAAAGCAATATATATTGTAGTTTAAGATGAAATAGGTATGGTGTTGCGTATAAAATTACTGTGATCTAATTAGGTCACTTTAAGTGTTAGTAACTATTGATATTGCTTAGCGTTGTACAATTGGCTGACCCAGGCAGCTGGCTGGTTCATGAATCAAGGTTTTTCTCCTGTTGACTTTATACCGTAAATACCCTTCACATTTCACAACGATTTTCACAACGATAAGAAGAGAAACACCAACTACAATCATCGTTTCATTTCTACTCTCAAGCGAAGATGAATGGATGGAAACTTTGATCCTTATCTTGTTCAATTATTACTGGACCAACTGACTTGAAAAACTGTTTTCTTCAAAGAACAAACGTCTGTATTTGTGGACGTGTAATAGTTTCTGGGTTTGAAGAGTTGCATCGTCATTAGCTGCTCGTTTGCTATCTTTGTGAGGAAGGGAAGCTAGCGCTGCAAGCAGTGAATAGTTATATCAAGAAGCGAACATCAAGACTTTCTCGTTAGCCTTCCCACTTGCTCAATTTTTATCTCTACAAGTCAATGAAGGAAAGTGCTGGAAGAATAGTTCTATCTGGAAAAGACAACACTGAGACGTCCTTGTTCGCTTTCCCACTTGCTCATTTTGTATCTGTACAAGTCAAAGAAGGGAAGTGCTGGAAGCAGTGAACAGTTCTATCAAGAAAAGACGAACACTGCTAGCTTTCCCAGTTGCTTATTTTCTACCCGCTCTACAAGTCAAGAAAGGAAAGTGCTGGAAGAATAGTTATATCTGGAAAAGACAACACTGAGACGTCCTTGTTCGCTTTCTGAGCCAGTGCCGCTCATTTTCTGTCTTTACACTAGTCAAGTAAGGTAAACTCTGTTTGGAAATAGTGAACAGTTCTATCAAGCTGAACACTGACGAAGTAGTGAACAGTTCTATCAAGAAAAGAAAAGAAAAGAACACTGTTAGCTTTCCCACTCGAGGAAGGGAAGTGCTGTAAGCAGTGAATAGTTCTATCTGGTAAAGACAAGAACACTTAGACTTCCTCGTAAGCTTTTTTTCAGTTGCTCATTTCCAATCTTTACAAGTCAAGGAAGGGGAACTCTGTTTGGAAATAGTGAACAGTTCTATCAAGAAAAGAAAAGAACACTTATAGACTTCCTCCTTTCCTTTTTTCAGTGGCTCATTTTCTACCTTTACAAGTCAAGGAAGGGAAGCGTGTTGTGTTGACCAATACAAACAAAACCTGTGAAGCTTTCTCATTAGATTTCTACCTTTCACACTTTCTACCTTTCCCTAGTGTGAAAGGTTAAAGAACGCATAAATAATTGATTGGTTTTGCCAAGAAAAGAAGGAGTTTGTTTCGGATCTTGTTGTGTTGACCAATACAAACAAAAACTGGGAATCTTTCTCGTTAGATTTCTGCTTTTCTACCTTTCCCTAGTGTGAAAAGGTTGAGGAACGCATAAAAAATTGATTAGTTTTGTCAAGAAAAGAAGGAGTTTGTTTGGGATCTTACTTGGGTAGAGCGACCATAGTGGCTGATACCCAAATGCAGTATAAATCATGGAGAGAAACACAGCTCGAGTACAAGCATCTTTGGGCGATAGGTCTTGGATTAACTGCTATCTTTACCATCATTCCAAACTTCATGGTGATATTAGCAGTAGTGAAGGACCCTTATCGAAACCTACGACGTACACCATCCAACCTACTAATAGCTAGTCAAGCACTAGCTGATCTGCTGGTTGGTACTGTACAAGAACCGTTGTGTATATGGTGGTTTACAACATTTAACAGTTACGCAATACTCTCGGTTGAGATTGCGAGTTCGATTTTTACTGTATCATCCATAGTACACGTTCTCGCTTTGAGTTATGACCGGTACGTTGCCGTGGTAACGCCTCTACAGTATACATCCCGTATAACAGTACGACATACTTACATCAGTAGTGCATTAATATGGTTATATAGTGCCTTCTACACAGCTTATCGGTCCTTATTCATGGAATACTACAACAAACATCATATAGTCGCTATATTAACAGGTTTAAACACTGTCTTCCCGGCGTTCATCTGTTTGTTGATATACATGTGTCTATTTCACGTGATACGAAAATACAAGAAGCGATCCAAGAACCTTGACGCATCGGGTAGAGCCACAATGCAGGCGTATCAAAGACAGCGCAAGATGACCGTAGTACTCGTAGCTGCATTCTTGCTGTTTGTCTTCTGTCTTACACCATGGTTTGTACTCTATCAGTTCATCGATGCATGCCCTGACTGTGAATATAACAAAGCCTTAGAGATGTATCTATTTTGTGCCTTCTATTATATCTTCCTACTTAAGTCATTGCTCAATCCTTTTCTTTACGCTTGGAGGTTGAGTAAGTTCAGACGAGCTATCAGCCGAATTATACCTTGTTGTTGTCGTTGCGTTACTAGGCGTGTCTCTACTGGCAGCAGTACAGCCTCGTCACAGAACCGAGGCAGGTTTAGTCTGAGGCGCAGTGTAGAGGCTGAGGCCGGGACCCATGGTAATATCGTGTTTAAATAACGGTGAACAATAGGTGAGCGTGGTGTTTCCAAGTGTTGGTATTGTGATGCTAATTTGCCAACAATTTTAACAATAGATTTGTTAATTTTCTTTGTTTTAATAACAATGGTTGGCAAAACCATAACAAAATACGTCACTGTACGTCCACCTATTCAATTCAAACTAGTGTGGGGCCTGGCGAATTATGGGACACGCTACAATAACTGCCATATGTAAAGCTTCATTCAAGATGGAAATTGCCCAGTGCTTCAAGAAGATCCCCTTCAATTTACAATGCACCTCTCAGTTTACGGTGGCAAAGGCGATTATACGCAAGGATCTGCAATGGGCTACCTGTTCATATCTTGACCGAGAAAAACTGGACTGTAGTCAGCGCTGTCACATGACTAATATTATATTAGTTAATCTCGAACTTGACTACTGTATTTACTCGAATAAGCGCCGCGGCGCTCAATAATGTTTTCTCGATCTCACTGTCCCTTTCTTGATCAGAACTACAAATATTGGTTAGATAACTTATGTGCGCGCAGTGAAATATAATTACTTAAAAAAAACCTTTTTTTTTTTTCAATAATTTCTTTTGATTATTTTTTGTAAGAGCATTTAGCCTTGATAATGCTCCTGAAACATTGTATTATCATTAAATGAAGAATATAGCTTTTGATAAAGATATATTTCCAATGCTGTTCTAGAGTAACACTATAGCGTTAAAACGCGGCGCTTATTCGAGGAAATACGGTATGTTTAACATAAGTTCAAAATGTTTTGATTTTTTTAACAGTTAATTATTGTTATGACTACTATCTTTAACAAGTTTCTTTTGTTATCGCTGAAATATCTTAAAACTAATTATCGGTCTTAAATGGGTTTGGATCTAGCTAGTGATTGGTGAAAATATTACATTACAAAAATGGGAACACAAAAACATTTCTTTAATTCATCAACTTTAATTTTAACATGGCATGTGTTGATATTTTATATATCTTCTCAGATAAGGTAGCCCGGTAAAGCCGGATGTCCCGTCTGCTTTCACTCTAACCCTATAACGTAAAAGATCGTGTTGTGTCTTTCGCGAAGAAGAGGGATATTGTCTTCCAACAATAATAATAATTGTAATACTTATCATCGCAAAATACATGTGAACATGATCTAATGTGCAGTACATCAGAATTATATAAAATAAAGCAGTGCAGTCTCTGAAATTTCTTCGACCACTTATCCTCTTATAGATGGGCTGGCCTTTAAGGAAAATAAAATATAATTATAGGCGAATGTTTGTAGAAACTTGGTTAATTATCTTCTGGTGTGTCACCGTTCGAACTTTACGTATCATGCGGGCTTTTAGCTGCTTTTGAATACAATGTATTAATACCCCATAGAAAACACACATTTAAACAAACATGTAATAAAAAATATATATGTACATAGAAAAGGTTTTTTGTGTTTTAATGTCCCGTTGCTATGGTTACTTTTATAGGTTACTTACACCTTAAGAATAGTGTTACTGCAGCTGTCGAAGGGTTGTTTGTAGTGTTATTATTTCTCAAGGTTCTTTAATGGTGTTTTTTTGTTCCTTCTGTAACATTAAACAAATAAAGACTTACTTAATCACAAACCTATTAAACGACCATTTAGTGCTAGTCTTCTGGTCAACCTGAGCTGACTGATTTCTTGCTGGAGATATTGAAGCCATGGAGTTTAAAGTTAGTATTTTATTGGTGTTTTCACTGTTCGTCGTTGGATTTGCGGACATCAACTTGCATAATCCAAGGTAAATCAAGATGTGTTTCTTTTCTTCTCATTTTTTCTGGTCTTGTGCTTGTCCTTTCTTCGTTGTTCTCTTGTTTTTCTCTTTCTTCCCTTCTCCTCCTCCTTGTATTTCTTTTTGTTCTTTTCTTTTCTCCCCCTCCTCTTTCTTGATGTTGTTGTTGTTTTCTTGTTCTCTTCTTGTTTTTCTTCTTGTTTTTCATCTATTCTTGTTCTTGCTTTTGTTCTTGTTTTTCTTGCTCTTCCTGTACTATTCTTGTTCTGTTCTTGTTCTTCTCCTTCCTCCCCTCCTCCTTGTTGTTCTTGTTTTTTTTTTTTGTATTCATGTTCTTCTAGTTCTTCCTCTTCCTCTTCTTATCTAACTTCTTCATAAATTACGGTTCCTTCACTACATCTTTCTCTCTGCTAAATCGCCGCGTGCCTTAACTTCAAATGCAACGCTTTTCTTACTATCATCTTTTTCGTTCGTTTCCTATTCTTTTCTATATAATCTTGTTTTCTAATGTTGTTCATTGGTTGTGATGTATGCCTCGATCGATAATGAACGAGTAATATGTTTTTTCCAGGGGAGGTAACAATCGTCTTGACGAGCCTAACAGGGATCGGCGCAATTCTAAAAGGTAAAAGACTGTATGAATTCACTTATTGATATATTAATTAAATATTGAGCCATTTACCAACCGTTGTTAATCCACCAAAGAAGCCTGGAAGGGCGAAACGTTTGGATAAATCATTAAAACTTAATAATGCCTTATGAAGTCTCTTTCTCTTATTTATCTACAACAAGGCATGGCAAACTTCTTCTTCTCTTCACTTATTAATTGATGTGTATATTATATTTACCGACCATGAATAACCTTTCTTTATATAATATTTGTAGGCTTTTTGACTCTCAGAATAATAACCGGGGTGGTCACAATGTCGGAGGGTTATACTACTACGGCGGCTCGACTTTACAGATACAATGGTAAGTATAAGCATTGCATCAATATATATCGGGTATGGAGAGAAAAGCAGCCTGTATCTAAAGAAAACGTGCCCGGTATAGGGGAAAGAATAGCTGTTATGTAAACGAGGAATAGTGCCCGATATATAACGAAAATAAGCCGGCATGCGAATAAAAGATAGTATTCGATATAGAGATAAAATAGCCGGTATGTGTTAAAAAGTAGTGCCCGAACGTAAGGAGAAAAATTGCCGGTGAGGTAAGAAAGGCCGAGCAATTAACCGGATGGGTGAAAAAGTGCAATATTTTATACCCCGTAGTATATACGGTGTTCAAATGCGTTACCAGGGCTTACATAGAGAGAAAAAAGCCGGTATGTGTTAATAAATATAGTGCCCGAATGTAGGGAGATCCGGTCAGGTAAAAAGAACGGGAAAAACCGGATAGGTAAGAAAATGCAATCTGTAATATCCCGTAGTATATACGATGTTTGAATACGTTACCCGGGTCGTTGCAGGGCTCTTCAACACAGCTGTGGGGATAGGAACAGTAACTGCGAAGTAGTTATCCAGTACATGTGTGGCAAGACACTACGAGATGGGACAACTATCAAGTGAGTCAAATACCCGGCCCTGTGTACTATACCGTACCGCTAATTATCCTGTTACATTATCTTAGAGCGTCGACACTTAAACCATGAAATAGAACCAATCCTTTAACTACAGGGACAGCGGAGCAGTGTATGTGTGTGTATTTGCAACGTTCGAGCAAAAAATTATCGGACAATTTGTGAAGAAAAAAAATACAAATTCTTATTTTCATTTATTTATATATTATTAAAAAAAAGGGGGGGTCTCTCCTCGGCTCCTGCACTACCTAATGTATTCATTATTAGACCAGTGTACTAATAAAAGATTAATCTCTCAACATCAATACCTCGTTATAATTTTATCTTTAAGTAGGATGAGGACAAATGTTTTGTTGTTTTCTTTTTCTCAGCACAATTCCTGAGGATCCAAAACAATGCCAAAACTTTGACTGTAACTCAGACTTAAGGTAACTAAAGATGTCTTTGCATGTGGGATATTATATATGAGACTCTGAATGGAAAGGGGAAGGGAGGGGAGGGGAGGGGAGGAGATGGAACTGGTAAGGGGAGGAGAGAAGACAACTTGTCTCTTCTACCCATCACACTACTTACACCAGTAAAGATCAGTGTATTATTTCATAGTATTCTGTTTACTTCAATGTTTCTCTCGTTGTCATAGATACGGCATGCACGAGAATCTCGACCACTATAAGAGTTGCAAAACTCGTGAGCGTAATAAGGGTTTGTTTACCGCTGATCAGAGTCTTCGTGGTCGTGAAACGGCTCGATTTACCAGGCAAGATAGGAATGGTAATAGATATGCATATGAATGTCCTGAAGAACGCGACTACTACCCGTACTGGCATCCATCACCATGGAAGGTAGGTACACAGTGAGTGAGTGAGTGAGTGAGTGAGTGAGTGAGTAAATGAAAGAATGAATAGATAGATGGAAAGATAGATAGATAGACAAAGGAGGCAGGGAGAAGGAAGAAAGGAGAATGAATGAATGAATGAACAGATGGTTATCAGATAGAGGAGGCAGGAAGAAAGAATAAATGAATAGATGGATGAATAAATGCACGAACGTACAGAACGAATTAGTGATTGAATAGATAAAAGAATGAAAAGATAGATGAATAGATAGATAGAGGAGGCAGGGAGAAGGAATGGAGGAAGAAAGAAGGCGGGATGAATGAATGACTGAATGGACATGGATGGATAAATACATGAACGTACAGAACGATTCAGTTATTGAATAAATGAAAGAAGGAATAGATGAATGGATAGATAGATAGAAGTAAAACTCCTTAATAAAGGTATTAAATAATAAAGTCTAATGTTGACGTTGAGTCTCGTTTGATTAATGTAGGACATTGCTGTGATGACGAACGACGTTAAACGCTGTCCCTACTATCAACAAGAAAGTGAAAATGTCAAAGGACGCGGGTACTGTAAAGTTGATGGTGATGTTGGTAATACAGTCATACCAAACAACGAGGAAAGCTGCATGGTAAGGATAGATAGGATGGATGGGTAGATATGGATGGATGGATGGCTGGATGGCTGGATAGACAGATATGATAAATAAATAAATAAATCACTTTTTTTAAAGTCTCAATCTTCTAGCTGGACACGTGTGCCCTACTAATTGTGGAGACTCAGACACACACTCACTACCTCTACTTTAATTATTTTGCACACAACTCGGCTCACTTATGATGGCGAAGCTCAGTGATGATGTTGATGATAGTGACGTTGGTGATGATGAAGATGCATGATGATGATGATAA
>JAUPMH010167214.1:0-10485 GCA_032270665.1 Metridium farcimen
TCTGAGAGTTAGAACATATACATACACTTTTCAATCTTGAAGCAGGTTACGATATAGACGAACAATGTGATGGGAAGGAGTGTTCAGTAGAGATACGAGAATATGTCTGAGAGTTAGAACATATACTTTTCAATCTTGAAGCAGGTTACGATATAGACGAAGAATGTGATGGGAAGGAGTGTTCAGTAGAGATACGAGAATATGTCTGAGAGTTAGAACATATACATACACTTTTCAATCTTGAAGCAGGTTACGATATAGACGAACAATGTGATGGGAAGGAGTGTTCAGTAGAGATACGAGAATATGTCTGAGAGTTAGAACATATACTTTTCAATCTTGAAGCAGGTTACGATATAGACGAAGAATGTGATGGGAAGGAGTGTTCAGTAGAGATACGAGAATATGTCTGAGAGTTAGAACATATACATACACTTTTCAATCTTGAAGCAGGTTACGATATAGACGAACAATGTGATGGGAAGGAGTGTTCAGTAAAGATACGAGAATATGTCTGAGAGTTAGAACATATATATACACTACCGGGTATACACTATTCAATCTCGAAGCAGGTTACTATATAGATTAAGAATGCAATGTGAGAGTGTAGAGTGGATTACAACACATATCTGCATGACTTGAAGACTTTGGCTCACAATTTCGGCGAGAAACGTTTACTGAGTAGATATATGAAGTGTTTGTCTACTTTCAAAGAGTTATACCACAGTTAAAATGGACATCAGTATATGCACTGTTCAATCTTGAAGCAGCTTACGATATAGAAGAAGAATGAGAGAGAGGTCATAGTAGAGAAGCTATAGAATAAATGTCTGAGTGTTATAAAGACGCCTTTGACGATGTAAGATGTAAAACATCTATATACAGATAAAATGGGGACAGACTGATAAACTTAAAAGTGAAGTACATATGTCCGGCTAATGAGTTAGTCAGAGGGACAAACATTCACATATCCATTCTATATTTTTTACAGCCTTTATCACTTTAATTATCTCAGATTTTTCTCTCTCCTACAAGTTTCTTCCAGTAATTTCTCCCATCTTCCAGTCTATTTCGAAGTCTGTGAACCGTGCTCCTTCCATTCCTCTACCCTTTATAAAACAGATTCAGTGTAAAACAACGATTTCTAACGGCGTTTTTACAGCGTTTTCCTCCCTAGTTATCTCAGACTTTTCTCTCTGCTACATATTTTCTTCCAGAAAATTCTCCCATCTTCCAGTCTATTTCGAGGCCTGTGAACCATTACTCCATCCTCCCTGATCCGTTCTTCTACCATCTATACAACGGCTGTAAAACAACGATTCCTAAAAGAGATATTAGATTGAGAAGTATTTAACGAGAAATGTATAGATTCTATTGAATCACACGTGGGCCATTAAACAGTTGGTATCATCTAATATCAACCATATGATGTATGTAATGCCTGATAAATAGAAACTAGCGAGTAAACTAGTATAGGATGCGTCGGTGTTTGATGGTAATAGAATGAGTTTTGTAACACCGTAATAAATTGAAACTAGCGACTGAGTAAACTAGTATAGGCTGCGTCGGTGTTTGATGGTAATAGAATGAAAAATGATACCGATATAGTTACAGCCGCTATGAGCTTAAACTTTTTGCGAAATGATATCTAGTTTAACGTCAGAGGTTATTTTGGGTTTTCATGATCACTTTCAATAGATTTCAATTACAGATATAATCATGTATTCAAAATACTCTGAAATCTAGACGAGTAAACATAAAGTTCAAAAATAATTTAACTTTACCGTTACCCAAATATGAAAATATTCTTCTTTTTTCAAAAGCATTTCCTTTTTTAATGAGAACACTCCAACGATTTTGATTCCTTTTAACCTAGTGTTATAGATAGATATCGATAATATCTTTTCAATCTATATTTCCATTGGTAATAATGCTTTATTTATATTTGAATATAGCGTGGACAATCACGCGATCAAGTGTTCTTTTTTTAATGATGATGATGATGATGTAATAAGCGTTCTTTTTTTAGTGTATTGATCAATGATTATTTTTTGCTTGGATTTCTAAGACGGACCGTGTTTCGGTTGCACAAATCGTTGATACTATCTGTCAATCACGCGATCAAGCGTTCTTTTTGAGTGTATTGATCAATGATTCTTTTTTGCTTGGATTTCTAAGACGGACCGTGTTTCGGTTGTGTATATCGTTGATACTATCTGTCAATGCACAAATCTCACTTGTAAAGCGTCGAAAACCCTTGTTGGGTATGTCCACGTACCATGGGTCTCAAGTCAAGACTCCAATTAACAACTCAATTATCTCAAGGAAGACGGTACTTACACTAATATAGCTACACACTTGCTATAAACCAGATACCTTTACATACAGGAGATTATAATATCCTGAACCATGCATAGTGAATAGGGATTATTGCATGACTCAGGGATGTACATCGGTCTAGAAATGCAATATTTTACAGTTATAGAGGACATAGAGGGCTAAAAGGTCACATCTATTTCCATCAAGGAAAAGCGGTCTCTTTCCTTCCTACGTTAGATTGGCAGGCTCTTCAAGTACGACGCTCTTCATATAATTAGCTAGTTTCAAAACGAAAGTTGATGCCTTTGTTCTCGCTATTGTTTCACTAGGTGCTGCACAAATGAGATGATATAGTATTAGCTGCACTGCTCAAGTCTTTTTCATTAACTGTTTTATTATCACGGAATATGAGCTTAGACGTTTGCACACCACTTGAACATTTACGCTAATAGACAGGCCTTTAGTTTACACAGTATTGAGCAATGCAATCACTATGTAAGTAGTTTTGTTCTGCATTTGTAAGACAAACTGACACACCTGGAAGAGCCTTGCCTGAAGGGTTAAACTTGCTTACCACATGGGCTGCTGGAGTTGATCTACTGAATATAAAATAGCCTCGGGGAATGTAATAAAACCTTATCAAAGACTTCTTATTCTATGATAACTATTTAGTACAAGCTTACAACAAAGTAGTAGTAGTAATAGTGGTCTGATAACGAACAAGAGCTGGTCATAGACGCTCGTCGGTCTTAGTCAAAGGCAATGTACTTCGCATTTCTCTCACGGAATTTGAAATAATCGATTGAACAGTGGTAATAGCAATTCCATTAACTATTAACGAATCGAGAAAGCAAAAGAACAAGTGAGGAATGTCTTGTAGTTTCAAATGTACATGAATTGTACAGTTATATTATTAAATAAAGCTGCTTCATTGTGTAACCCTTCTATCTAGTACTTTCTGGTTTTATTGCTATGTACATACTAATATTGAAGCTCTACTGGAATCACATGGCCGTGAAACCAAAGTTTTTACTATATTTAACGAATAACTCGGTCGTAATCGTTGTTCTTGGCGAGACAGATAAACAAAAAGGAAATGACGAATGTTATTTTTTTATGTCTGATATTCGATAGGTAGTCTCGTAGTGATATCAGTGAATATTTTCTGTTCTTTACCGGAAACCTTAGCTTTCATTTGAAGACAGTGTCGAGTTACCGACCTTTTCACCGGCAAAACAATAACGAGAAAACATGAGTCGCTGAAAGGTCGCTTATATCGGGCTATGTAGTATAATACAGTGAAGGTATATACGATTACTGATACGGACTGCGATATTAGCACTGATCACGTGCTTGGCCTTATGTAAAACCATGCTTGCGAATAAACTTTTAATCAGAGTAACTTGTGAGTGAGTGATAGTTGAAGTAACTATAAGACAGCGTTGAGAATCTCTCGAAATCAGCCTTGATTTGGTCCTTTTCCAGTGTCTCGTTCATCTCAAATTCCATCATCCACAGGAATGTATCTAGTATTGACCTCAGCTGTCAATTAACTTGCCTCGCTTTCATATATGTACACGGCGCCGAGATAGAGACACGCAGTCTGGCTTTTACATCCAAATCCACGGCACAAAATTCGACGACAATCTATCCCCAGCAGTTTCTAAAACAAGACGAGTTAACACTAAAAGGTATTAACAATCGACTGAGGTAAGAAATATAGAGCAGATCGACGACAAGAGAGAGAACCAATCGGGGTAATGTTCATATCTAATGGGGCAGGGTTATGCTGTGCTAGTTGCAGCCATTATCGAGGAGTCAATTATACCTCATATACGACCGTGATTATGATGGAATATAAAGAGTTAATTACTAACCACAGTAAGTGAGAGATAGTAAGAGAAGAGGGAAGGTATTCGTTTGAAGTATCTGATCGACATGGGATTGTTTGAATACTGATGGTCGAGTGGCTGCGGGTGAATAAATCAATCTTGCACAAGATAACTAACAGGATATCGAATTCGAACGAGATTCCTTTACAGTTTATTAGTACAAATCAAGTAATGTAATCACACAACGTACAGAAATGTGTTAATCAATTAAACGGTTAGATTTTTAGTGCCGTAAATTAATATGTCCTTACAAATACTTGATCTAACGGCTTGCTCATAATACATCAAATATAAATGTTAATGATTCAACTCGTGGCGATAAGAACGAACGATCAAGAATGATCAAGTGTTCGAATCGACGATCAAGCACGAAAGAAATGGAAGCATTGTGGAGTTAATCAAGCGTTGAACTTTGGCAAAGATCTTGAGTTAATGAAGTCTAAGTCTAACACTTCTCAACTCGCACAAACAAACATGACCGGATATGACATGTTTGATGTCATTGTTACGAGCTGTCAACGTTAATCGTCGTGCCTTTTATCTTGCAGTATCTGTACCATAACATCATTTAACAAGATACTGTATTGTCATGAAAAATCGTTACCATCTAATACTTCGATTTACTACCGATTTGTTCTAGAAGACTTGATCGGCGACATGTACTTTAAGCTAGTCTGTCTGTAGTGTGATTGATGCTTCTAAGCCATACTCGCTGTGTTTTACCTTATGGATTTCAAATCAACTCCCTCCCAAAAAAACAACACAGGATCTGATTGGCTTACTACTTTTACGCACTAAATCTTAATTAGTTGTCATGGGGATCAAGTGGGGGCTGTCAATCATATCAATATGAGGGACTGACTGGTGGTAGGGTCGGGAGGATTGTATCGTGATATTATGTCTCGAGTAAAACAAGTCGAGTATAAGTCTCTTACAAAAAGGCGCCAAGGTGTTGAGAAAAGCCTTTTCTAAAAAGTGTGTGTCTGCGGTCAGGAAGGTAGCAAAAGTCACGCAGAATAGTAATAATTACCACCCTCACCAGCATTAATTAATTGAAACAAATTATTAATTTATCATTTTTCATTTTTTTAGTAAGTTAAAGTATATTGGCATCCCAGTCGTCAACCAATTGCTAGTCTACGAGAGACACCGAGGAATGTGATTGGCCGTTTTAGCGCGCCGGTAAGTTACAAAGAATTTACCATGTATGCACCACGAGGCGAGTCTCTGCGGACAGACGCTGCTCATGACCAGAAATCATACCACAGTCATATGGGAGAGTCTGACAGCAAGACATATAGCACTTTACAACCACCAACAAGTACCTTTCCTGTCAGCCGGGTTAATACTACTAACTCGAGGTTTGCTCATTACGACTTGATGGACGGCGATACAGCAGTTGCTTCACCTACGGGTGTAAATTTCGTTGGAAGTCAAAGTGGCCAGCAAAATGTTCTTGACAGTCAGACTATAAACCGACATTTCTCTCAAGACGAAAGTGGTTGTTTTCTTCCAACATCACTGCAGAACTGTTCACCTACAACTCGAACTGATCCCATAGCTGGACTTGCTCAGTTGGCCGAGAAAGCAAACTTTACAGCCGAAATGAGCGATTTTGGCGACACGCGGTCTGGTGTCCACTCGCGCAACAGTCTACCTCGTATAGATCGAAATATTTCCTTCCCTACTTCACCTACTCTACGTACAGCTATGATGGATGCAAGCAGAGCTGGATATGAACATTTTAGAGAAGGTTTTCAAGGAAGTTTTCTGGACGATTCGATCAACAGCAGTTTATATCCTGTTCGTGGCTCCACAATGTCCGACATGGCTCCGTCTAGACATCACATAAGACAGCAACAACGTCAAACCACGTATATATACCCAGAACATGGTCTTGAGCAGCCATATAACCACTACAAATATTCTGACGATAGAGAGCTGCGTTCGTTTGATTATTACCAAACACTTACCAAGGACAAGTCTGTTATCCCCAATGTTACTGTATTTAACACTGATTCACAAACCAAATCAGCACGATTTTTTGCGCCCGTCAAGTCGAGGTCTGAAGAGATCCTAAAGAAAACACTGTCGACTTTTGGAAAGATTCTTTCACCGACCGAAGGCGAGGACCAGGGAAGGGATGGCGATAAATGGCCAAACACAACCGATAACAGGAAAGACAAGCGTTGCTGCCCTAGTACTAAAGGGTCAGGGAGGAACGGTACTACTCCAGAACAGAGTGATGATAGACTGTGTGCTTGTAAATGGATGGGCTGTGACGCTATTTACTCGGAGCAAGATGACCTAGTTCGACATCTCGAAAAAGTCCACATTGATCAACGAAAGGCTGACGATCTCTACATTTGTTACTGGGAACAATGCACAAGACAGACCAAACCGTTTAATGCGCGCTACAAGCTAGTAATTCACATGAGAGTACACTCAGGCGAAAAACCCAATAAATGCACGGTAAGTGGAACTCCAACTTTGAGTGGGAATAAGAGAGAGTACGACTATACAACAAGTGTTGAAGCGTTTTCTTTTAGTATACAATACATAAAACAACATGGTTGAATTTACAGCTTGTTCACTATAAACAATTTAGATACAAGACTAAAAGTAAACAGAGATTATTGGAAAAGTATTGAGCATACAACACATGTCTACGATCACACTAGTGCCAATAATACAGCAAGTATTTACGACGATATTGGGAATATTATCGTCTTGAAAATAGTTTGATTTTTATGCATATTATTCCAATTAGATGAGTTATTTTGAATATGTGTTGAATGTTTTCGGTTTGCGCCAAGGTTAAGGTCTTTCGTGAGCCTTTCAATTTCAAAATTTGTCGAACAATTGTGAAGTTGGTAAAAGAAACAAAGAAATGTCCAATGAAATGCTTACTCGGTTTCCCGTTCATATGATTTTAGCAAGACATGTAAGGCAGATTGAATGTGCTTGTGGTTTGTTTCGAACAAATGCAAAAACATCACTGTGTGCCGACAGTATTCAAAGACAAGCGAATCACGGAAATGATATCGCGAACATCACGCACACATTCATCTTCATGATTCCAGTAGTTTATTAACTGACAAAGACACAACATTCTGATGGATTTTTAGCCACATAGGTCGCTGTTTTCTATACGAATTTCATCGTTATGTTCTGTAGAAATGGTGAACCATTGGTAATTTCGTGTGGCCTGACAGCGGGAGTCCGACATGTATTGTTTTGCCGTGGAACAGCCTCCAGTCAAATAGAATTCGATTTAAAAAAAGTCTGTCGTCCATAACCCATGTTATATAAAAACTTTGAAAATTTTCTTAGCAAACTCTGTCACGAAAATTTCATTGTGAGCGTAAAATGAAATGGTTATGGGTTGACTTATTCAGTAATGGGAAACTAAAAATCCGGAATTGTCTTTGTTCTTACAACCTTTCGTTCTGTTTTCGTTCATCCGTTGGTCACCCAACTCGCTATCTTTTCTTATCGCAGTTGAGCAAAAAACATTTGATCGACTTAAGATTCGCCGCATACTGATTGAGTTTCTTAATGCCTTCCAAGGATTTGTTCTTTCCTTCCTTCTTTAGCAGTTTTGGGCCATGTTTCTCGCCCACAAATCACTTCCTCTCCGAAATAATAGGTTCCGTAACTCGGACCGAACCTCGAAAAATTCACGCAAGCACATATCGTGTCAAAAACCTGCCAGAATCATGATCAAGTATTCTAATTGTCTCTCTGAAAGAACGGCGTTAAGAGAACGATCAACAAAACAATAGAACAACTTTAATTCCATCAAAGAAAAAAAAGGTGCGATGATGTGCATTTTAAACCGCAAGAGTGTGTCGGTGTTTCTAAGGCTAGATTGCCACAATCGTTTACTCACGATCAACACAGTCGTGTTTTGATTGAGCGCGATATCTTTATACATTAGTTGAATAGAAAACATTGGCAAACATACTGACAAAGGAACCAGGCGTTTGTCTAACAGTTTAATGTTGTGTGTGTATGTAGTCTTGTACGATTCTGTACATTCAACTTATTGTTTATTGACGGGTGAATCACTGAGTAAACGCCGATACCTATTGATTACAAAACACAACCAAATTTAGCTATGTGCTGAACACCTTTGGAAATATACATCGCATTACTTGAATAATTTGTCTTTGATAGTTTGTTTTTTAATAACATACAAGAATCACGGACATGTAAATATACTGCAATAAGGTCAAGTCATTGTTTGAAAGTTTTTGAACCACTATTTGTCGTGAAAAAGGGTAATTACTTTATAGAAATAAAAAGAATTGAAAACAGAGATTCAAAAAACAGAAAAGAGCTTTGAGAGTAAGAAAAATCTATTTAAAAAGATAGTTTTTTAAACCAAGAAAACTCTAGCGTCATAGACATGTAAATCTACAGCAGTAAGGTCAACCTATTGTTATAAAGTTTTAGAACCATTTGCGATGCAAACAAATCTACCTACAAACTACCTTAAGAAAATAAAACAGAATTGAAAATATTGATAAAAAGAGAAAATAGTTTTGAGAATACAATAAACTGATATGTTTACAAATATGAAAAATAGTTTTTTAAACCAAGAAAAATAATCAAGTGTGTATTATAATCTTGAGCGCTTGTCAAATTTGCTATGGACGTTTGTCTACGAGTGTCCTAAGTATCTATTCAAAAGCATTTAAAAAACTATAATATATTCATATTTGCTACAGTATAATGCGAAAAACCTTGTTGTCAATTTGATTTAGAAGAACACATGTGCTATGTTATTTTTTCCACAATAAAAAAACATATTTTACCTGCTTACTTGAGAAATATTTTTTACCAAAGAACAACGAAAAGTTTTCGATAACTAAGTTTAGGAAAAACTTAATGTATTATGAAACTTTGTTTGCTTTGAAATACGTCCAACTGTGTCGATATTTTGCTACAAAACGAAAAGAAAAATTGTATGTATAAATTTCGGGGAAAACGTAATTTTCATTTAACTTTGTTTGAAAAACAATTAGCTTTAGGGAGATATTTAATTCAAAAATAAAACCAAATTGCTTATTTTCAAAGTTAAATGTATGTCTAAATTGCATAAGACGCCTACATGAATCATAAAGCTAATATAGTTTTTCTATGGGAAATTGTTGAATATATAACAAAAGCAAAACGGGAAATCGCAAAACGTAATCAACAAATCGACACGACTTGCGTAACAACAAGCACAAACAAATATCACCAAAAATAGAATTGACTTTTTGCAAACAATTGCACAGCAAGAACATCACGCCAACAAAACGAAAGTAAATTATAATACTAAATAAATGTATAAGTCCATACGGAATTATTCATGTCTGTTTAAAAAAAACAGAGGAAAGTAAAAAGATTGCCTCACGAAAAACACGAACATTATACAACCACTAAATATATTTATGAGTTGCGAAAGTTGATAAAAAGTCATATTTTCGTATTTTATCATATCTATTAATAATCACACACAGGTCAAACAGATTAACGCAGTTCTGCCTCACTGATATACGTAAACTGTGGCGTATTATCAATGAAAGATTGATATCAAATTTATTGTATAAAAACGCGTTTTATATAAAAAACTTTTGACTATTTTACTCTAGTATATTGACTATTATGTATCGGCCGTTTGACTAAAATAGATCGTTCTATTGGTTAACATCGCCACGTATATAACGACTTGAAATATCCCTAAGGCACATTTACATAGGAATGAAGTAGCACTAAATTTAACATTAATTCTGGGAATTTTCCGATGAAATGAGAGTTACGTCAATTGGCGATTTTTACGAAAATTATTTTTGGATGACAACTTATAAGGTTGTTTTGTCAGAAGATTGTAATTTGGAAAAAAGGATGAGAGTAATCAAAAACATGAATGAAAGAAAAGATGCGTAAAAATATCGAAAGATACCTTGATGGTCTTATGTTACAGAAGAATTTACGCTATAAATAGTTATGATGATCACCATTAACATCACTATCATCATCACCACTATCATGATAACCATCATCATCACTATCATCATCATCATCATCACTATCATGATAACCATCATCATCACTATCATCATCATCATCATCATCACTATCATTATCATAATCGTCACTACCATCATCATCACTATCATCATCATCACTATCATGATAACCATCATCATCACTATCATCATCATCATCATCATCACTATCATTATCATAATCGTCACTACCATCATCATCACTATCATCATCA
>JAUPMH010167436.1:3255-19495 GCA_032270665.1 Metridium farcimen
CCCCCCCCCCCCCCCCCCCCCCCCCCCCCCCCCCCCCCCCCCCCCCCCCCCCCCCCCCGTCAGCAATATCGAGGGGAGTCACGTTATTTTTAGAAGTTATATAGGGGGTTGTTACTAATTGTATAGAGCTTTAGTAGTAAGCTGGACAAATTTAGGGGGGTTATGGTATTTTTCCAACCAGGAAGGGGGAGTTTGGTAATATTTGGAAAAGACAAGTAATTACACTAATAAATGCAAGCCCCCTAAGTGTTTTACATACTTTTTATACAGCATACAGTAAACCTTTAATACTCCAATTATTTCCTTTGTGTAATTGATTTACATTTACAACTTGATTTATAAGCATAACACGACTTGATAGAGTCCAAACAAAATATCATGGAATAGAAAATTACAAAGAGTACTAAAATAGTACTATCTAAACAATAGAAAACAAAGGAGCCAGCATAAAACACTTATGGTACACTAACAGATAAATAGACCTCTTTACTTTCCTTGTTTGTTGTTTGTTTCAGATCACGTGATGCTACCCTTGGGAATTGTTTCTTTCACATGTAAATGATATAACACATTCATCATAAAAGAACAATTCTCAAGGGAATGACACATGGTCTGAAATGGGCAATTTGCATACAGAGGCAAAGAGGTCTATTGTTTGCACTCTACCATTCAAGTACACAGCTTGGCAGAGATTTCTCCCTTTCGTCTCTGCACAGACCTGCTCGATATTCTGTCAAGCATGTGTGTGTATGGCGTCATTACAACATTATTATATTACATGCACTGTAATTCAAACTGGTTTAAACAGGTGTAAAATCAGGTTTAATTTATTAATCCAAAGATGAGTTACAAATGGGACCTTGCAAAGGTTTCTTTTCGTTCTCTTCTAAATAAATCTCAGCAGGGTACTGTTCAAGGAAGCCTGAGAAAATAGATGTTCTTTCGCTCCTTTTCCCCCCATGAAACTAACTAGATTCACCAGGGGAGAGAGGAGCAGAGATGTCTGTTTTCTCAGGCTAAGGGGCTGTTTATATGAAAGCGAGTTGTCCCTGCTAGCCGGGATAACTCTTTTGTTTTGTATTCCCCGGGGAAAACAATAGAGTTATCCCGGCTAGCAGGGACAACTCGCCTTCATATAAACAGCCCCTAAGTTCAAGGCTCCCCCACAATGACAATCCAAGGTAAAAAAGATCTATTTCAAGCAGCGGTCTTATTTACAACCAATACAAAAAGTTGAATTACACATAAAGTTACAAGTCTAAGCAGTACAAGAACTTTTTCAGTATAAAATAAAAATAAAAACCAAAACTATATTATATATATATTTAGCAAAAGTGGAACAGGAGTTAGTCATTCAAACCCTGTGTGCCACTTACATTTCAAGTACATTCATTCAAATGCCCTCTTCTCAAAATTGTATCAAAAACATCAAAGTGAGGCTATGTGGGCAAAGTAGAAAATTTGTCAAAGCTAAATCTAACAAAATGTCAGCTTTTAAAGGGTTGTAAAAACTATGCCGTCACTGATTAAACTATGCCGTCACTGATTATGTGGCAAAAATATATGCCAAACTTCACAGAAGAATTAACGATACAGCAGAAGTTGACCCACTAGCCTCACTTTCATGTCCCTAATCAAACTTTTGGTAAGAGTCCACTTACTATTCTACTACTTTGACAATAAAAGGCCTATGACCCTAAAATACTTGCCACAAAAATATGTACTAATTACATATTACTTATTAATAATATCAATAATCATTATAGTTACAAGTCACAAGGATACATTTGCACTAAAATAATGACACCTCCCCCCATAGTCTTTTTCTAAAGGCAAATATTATCCACACCATCTCCACCCTTACAGAAAAAGGTTTTGTTGCCCTAAGATTAAGTTAACCACAAACTTGAATTATCTCTCCAGTAAAAAAAAACTACAGCTTTATGAAGTCTTTGCCTTAAAAAGTGCAGTTCTGCAACTTATAATATATAAATCGAGCCTTTTTGAATGGAACTTTGGAAAATGTTCTGTCAGAAGAAATAATTCTAAATTATTATTTTCATAGAAAGTTGATCAAAATCTAAAATCTCTTGACTTTGTATATCTCAAGGATTTCTTGAAAAGAAATGTCTATATGAAAAAAATTGTTTATTATATTATTGTCATAGTTAAAAATACTCCACAATAAATATTGCAATTATTAAAATATTGTAATCATTACAGTATTTATTGTGGAATAATTAAGAGAATACCATTCAAACAAGACTGACCAGTAAGTTGTAAAAAATAGCATAAACATTTTATGGAAAATCCAACCTTTTTCTCATAAAAAGACACAAAATATCTCATCAAAAGCAAGCACCTTTTGTTTAACCTCTGGTTTTTATGTTACATAGAAAACAAATCAAAATATTTTTGATATCATTAATCCAGATTGTGAAATCAAGACTTGTAAATCTAACGCAGTATGAAAACAACTGCAATTTTTTTTGTTTGAAGCTAAATGAAGTACAAAACTTGCCAGCAAAGACTCCATTCTATCTAAATACCTAAAGTTTATATCAAAAATATATCATTCTAAAACACTGCCATGTAAATGTGGCAAACATTTTGTTTTTGTTTTTTTGTTATTAGGGCATTGCGTTGTTTGCTGTGTTTAAGATATAAATATACTGCCTGATTTCAAACCTGCCCAAATAAAAACCCACTAAACTAGACCCCTTACGTTGGTAAACAATCACTACTTTGCAGTTAGGACCCCCTGTGAGATACCACAACAATTGACTTTCTGACCAATAATTAAGTAGTTAAATTTGTATGAATAGAACTGTTCTAACTCAAACTACTGGTAAGTCTTGCTTTTCCTTTCCTTCCCTTTCCTTTCCTTCCCATTCCTTCCCTTTCTTTTATTTGTTTTTCTTCTCTTTGTTTCCCATTCCATTCCATTCCACTGCTTTCATTAGAAAAACTTGGGGGTTGTGTACACATATAAAAAATAGTTTCTTCAAATACATTTGTCTTTGTTTGAATCACAAAATAGTCATTAAGGTTTAACCAAAAAAGGCGATATCACTAAAATCATATATCACATTACTGCCCCTTGCATTGATCTTACAGATGGCTTAGTCATAGTAAGTGGTTTTGGAAGGTTAAGTTAAGTGGTACTAGAATAACCCCATCTACCCATAAGAGGGTTCATTTGAGTAAAGATGCCCACCAATAAGGGGTACAGCTTCAGACAGTATAATATAACCCTATCTCCCATAAGGGGTAGAAAGGGAGTGACCACACCCAAACATAAGGGGTACAGGTTCAGACAGTATAATATAACCATAAGGGGTAGAAAGGGAGTGACCACACCCAAACATAAGGGGTACAGCTTCAGACAGT
Source organism: Metridium farcimen (assembly GCA_032270665.1). NCBI lineage: Eukaryota > Metazoa > Cnidaria > Anthozoa > Actiniaria > Metridiidae > Metridium > Metridium farcimen. The sequence continues at coordinate 6,646 of JAUPMH010167436.1, forward strand.
ATAATATAACCCCATCTCCCATAAGGGGTAGAAAGGGAGTGACCACACCCATACATAAGGGGTACAGGTTCAGACAGTATATGATATCTACAATAACCCCATCTCCCATAAGGGGTGCAAAGGGAGTGACCACACCCTAACATAAGGGGTACATCTACCCATAAGGAGGTTCAATAAGGGGTACAATTTCATTTAGTATATGATATCTATAATAACCCATGTACCTATTACTACCAAAATTACTCAGCTGTTAGCACTGCCAAAAAAACGATCTATCGTGTTTTGAATTCCGGTTAACTCATGTGACCATTTGAAGCGCTCCATTAAAATACCGTTAAAATATTGTTAAAATAACGTTATTTTAAATGTCACATGGCCATTTGGAGTGCCCCAAATGGTCATGTGAGTTAACCGGAATTCAAAACGCGATTGATTGTTTTTTTGGCGGTGCTAACAGTTAAGTAATTTTGGTAGTAGGGGGTTCACAGGAGTGACAAGACCCAAACATAAGGGGTATACCCCATAAAGGGGGTTTACAGGAATAACCACCAATATAAGGAGTACAGTTTCAGACAGTATACCATATCTTAAAGACAGCATCATTAACCCTCCTATATCTGAACAAATAACCTAGTGCAATGATGGACCTTTATAATTACATTGACTTATTTCTTCTTTGTAGATAATTGATTCACTACACGTAGTAATGCACTATTTTCATCTTTCAATCTCTGGTTGTCGATACGCAGCTGTTCCAAGTCCTAGAAATTAAAAACGTAGAGTTCATTAATTCAGTATATATAGCTTCTTGGGGATTATTTATCCTCTCTTGCGGCCACTCGATAAAAATTGCAAGAATCTCTGATATTTTTCATCTCTCAGCTTTGAATTTCGTTCACATTTCAACCAAAAAGCTACTTGGAATTTAAAAGAAACTAGGGTCGACTTATACAAAGGATATACAATAAAATCGGCAATTTCCCTGGGATTTTTAGGGGTCACTTATACACCAAGTCGACTTCTACACGGGTAAATACGGTATGTGATGTAGGTTTTCCTGAATAAAGATTTTTTTTTTTTAAAATAGAGCACTACTGTACCTTGTTAGCTTTCTCAAGTTTAGACTTGAAGTCGTCAATCTGCATTTCATATTCCTCTACTTTTTCTGTCAACTTCTGTTTTTCTATAGTATCACTGTCATTTATCTGAAGTATTTCAAACAACAATATTAGAATCAGGGATAGTTGAACAGATACAACTACGTCAGTTAAGTTAAGTCAACATTTTTTACAGTGTTTCAACTTTCATTATATTATATATTTATACTTTAGCTATGTGTTTTTACATAGCAGTAGGGTTTGTTTTTGAGATTATCTATTTTGTAATCAACACTCACCACTTTATCATCTATCCTTATATTTGGCACTCTGTAAAACAAACAAACAAATTTTATCAACTCAAAGGTCAACAGCAAAATAAACTTAAAGGCAGCACAACTTTATTTAGAAGACACAATTAATAGATATGACAGTGTACATGATCAATTCCAAACTTTTGCATGCCTTGATGGTATCATATAAGAGACTGTTTTGGGTATTACTTCTTATAGAGGACACGATTGAAGACAAAATGAGCCTAATTAACTTGGAACCTGCTATTGTAGTCTTTCTATTTAACAACTTGGAGTTGTTTTTTGTTGTCACTTTTAGCAATAGACATAGACAGTGTCTTGCTCAAATATAGAGCAGATTTTGTATGACTATGAAAAGCTCATGGCATGAACTCAGTTAATGCAAGCCGCAATCAAGATTTTAGAAACATCATGGCAAGGCACAAACACGGCACTGAACTTTTCACAGTCATGTAAAATCTATTCTATTCAACTCAAAACAGATGAAATTTTGTAAGCACATAAGTATAATCAATGATATACAAGTAGAGTAGGAAACCCTAAGTAATACTATCAAAATTACTATGGTACAACAATTAATTACTACTTTTATATATTAGTACTTACCCTTTTGCATTTGCCTAAAAGAAAAAGGGAAAAACAGAAAAAGGTAATTAGTGACACTGAGAATTGTGCAGCATTTTAATGTATATGCACATATAAATCTACAATAATTAACTGAAATATTTTGAGAAACAACTTAATGGGCGTTAACATACAATTTACAATTTTTATACTATGTGAGCAAAGGTTCATTTCTTCCTACCCATGGAGCGATATGAAAGAGCTGAAGAAATGGCATAATTGTCAACAAAGAGCATAACTCTGCACCATATCAATAAAACATGTGATATCAAGAATGTGTAAATTAAAAATGGAACTAAAATAACCTAATTAATAGTGAACATGTCAACGACTACTGATTAAGGTGCAGACAAACAACCCTAACAAAACATTGCAAAGTATAAAATATCAGTCTTCCAATACAAATCAATCAAAAACATTTTCATTAAAACCTAAAAACAAACTAGTCTAAAAGGTATCATAAATCAAAGAGAATAGAGAAGAATAGTGTAGCATGATAGACAAAAACATGTTCAAATTTACAAATTACACTAACATAAAATAACTTTTTTTTTTGGAATAATTTGAACTTGGTTGGTAAATATAATAATTACCCAAAAATACATTTTACCTCAACCAACCATAAGCAAATTAGGTTTAATACATGCTTTAAAGGATATATGAAAATAATCTAAGGACAATGATCAACAAAAAAAGATGAAATCTTTAAAATACAATACATAAAAAGACATTTCCTAAAATATGTTTCTACTTACTAATTATATTTTGGCAGAAATAGAATAAAAGTAGCCTAACAAATAAGCAAAATTACTTCAATCTATTCTTAATATTAAAAAAAATATTAAATGATATTGATTGTAAACTTTAATAAAATTGAGTGTATTATATATGTACAGTAATCCAGCCTAATAAATGACAATATAAAGACTTAGAATATTAGCAATAATCTAGAATAATGTATCAATTTAGGAAAGTCAAGTATTCCATTGCTGCTATTTTGTAGTCAGCATACACTCAAAACCCTAAAAATCTGTTACTAGTTTTACAACAAACCTTTAACCTACCATCATCAAAGCACAGTATGTTGGATTAATGCTCTATGGCTATGACTTGGCGCGTATGAAGGCTAACAATGTTTGATATTAGGAGTAGGATTTAGTGAGAGCTCTGGGGTAGCAAGCCTTAGTAGAGACTTGGCTCTGCCCTAGGTCATGTGGGACATGTCTACGTTGTCTAACTGTTAATTAACATTGTAATGGAATTTATAACTTGGAATATGTGACATCAGAGAAAGAATAACAAAAGTGCTAATTGACAGCAATTGAACTCAAATATTTTTTTTAATTTTTAATTACAAAAAGTTTGCATTTTCATAGCAAAAAAAATCAGCGACGACTTTTCTTATTTTTCATTTTTGAAATGTTGACAAAGTTTATGTAATCTATGCCCTCTGCCATTACTGCTAACAAGAAGATGCGACCAAAAGAGTCAATATGATGAGAACTAGTACATTGTACACAAGCACACTTAACAAGGTTACAGTGCGACTTACTGAAACCGGGGCCACCCAAACAAATATCAAAATAAACAGTTTTTGAGATCAAACAAAAAACTAGTACAGGGTTCTCACAGGCTGAGATGTTTCTTATTCAATCTTGATCAGTGTTTGAAACAATTTTTCAGCTTCCAGTCAAGTTGTCCAATGAAGCGCTTATGAACATGTTATGGATGCATTACAAGTAGATTAATGTATTTCTCTTGTACTGGACAATGATAGTAGAGAGTTGGTAATGAAAAGAGAAATAGTTTCCTATGTGAACAAGAGGACTAGGGACTAGTAATAATTATTATTATAAAGCTCAATTTTGCTATCATTGTTCAGCATCATCATTTTACAGCCCTTGTGGTCATAGTACCATATTGTCCCACACCTACTTGTAAGTAATTTCTTAGAATATATAATTTTAGAGATGTCACAAATGGGTCTGTTTTGTAGTCTTACTTTGCTACAAAGTCTTACAAAACTGTTGATAGAATAAAGAATGTTCCAGATAAAATCAGAATTTACACAGGGTAAAAAGGTCAATTACAAAGTGCAGTGTTTGTTATTTACATGTGCAACAACAGCTTAAAGCTCTTAACAGAGAGATTAAGTACTAGAAGATACCAGATACTAAACTACATGTAGTAAACAAGCTCAAGCAAATGAACAGATACTTTTGAGCACTTGAAATGATATAGAACATTTGTACGTGACTTTGAAAAAAATGGTTTACAAGAAGGTACTGCATGCAATAAATAAAGTAATTTCAATATTCAAAATACATAATGCTACAGCAATTATTACAAATTGATGGGACCTTTTTGATGAGTGAGTTAAAAATTCTGGTGAAAATCTATAAATTACTTTGTACAAATTATTATGACTTGGATAAAATCTTGATAAAAACTACAAATAATACAGAGAAACATTATAATATTTATCTTGAAAATTGTTAAGAGATAACAAACTAACACCACAAATGAATAAAAACATGAAAAATGAATGAAAAATGAAAGTTTGGCTAATAGGAATGACTACAAGCTGGATGAAATTGACAATAGATTGTAACAAAATAATAATAATAAAAAAAAAGAATGCACAAAATAATAAATAACAATATTTACGTGCGCTCTTAATTTGTTTTTTCTTACGACTTCTAACAATCTTTCATTTCTCTGAAGATTGCCGCGATGGCGGAGAGAAGTTTTTTAAAAATTAAAAGGTTGAGGACCAACAACTACTATTATGAATCAAAATCCAACCTACAAACATTTGTTTGATTTAATATTTACTAAAGTTATCATCATCATCATTACTATTATCATCATTATTATCATCATTACCAGTCATAACCCAAATCATCAGTACTATCATCCCCATTGCCGTCAACATCATCATTATCACCACTAGCATAATAATCTTCATTATCATCACCATCATTATCATCTAATTTGATTATAATAACCATCAATTTTTTTTAAATCATCAACACCATCGTCATCATCATCATCATTACCATCCAACATGGTATCATCTGATCATTATCATTACTACCATTATTACCACTATTATCATCTGATCATTATTACTAACATGATAGTAATAATTATTACAACATTCTAATTATTAACTGTCCTCTTGATACCAAAATCATAGTTACTATTATACTTCAGGAGCCAGTTATACGAAGCCTGGATATCCAAAGTAGAGAATTTGTTTAAGTTTTATCCGGTGGATAGGGACTTATCCGGTGGATAGCACTATTCAGGCTTCATACAACCGGTTCATGATTATGATTGAAATACAAATTTAAATTTCTGAAATATAAATCATCTTTCCATAATACTATAGATTATGGGACTTGAAAATAAATTAAATTCCAAAAAGGAGGAGGCAGCAGACATGGGAAGGTGTTACAAAATGATAGGTTTTGAGATTAAATCTAAAAAGAATGATTCTTATATGTCAACTGATATAAAGCAAGATTTGAAACTAGCTTATCATAATCATCACAATCTCCATAGAAGAACTATTGACGTTGTCATCACTACCACAATAATCATCATTATAATCATCATATTTAATTACTAATATCATGAAATTTAGTAGTATGTGTTGTATTGATTATAACTTCTTTAAATTTGTTTTATGTTTACAATATATCATTATAGGTATTATATTATTGTTAATTTTTATTCTGTAAAATTATGAATAAAATGCCAAGAGGGAATAAAAATATAATTTGAGAAATAAAAATGGAAACTAGCAAGTAAACTAGTATTGGCTGCGTCGTTGTTTGATATAAACGATCGGTAATTTAATGAAATTTGTAACACTGTACAAAATGTTGACTTAGCTTTACTGACGTTTCGAGCTTTAGCCCTTCTTGCTTTTACTCTGACGAAGGGCTAAAGCTTGAAATGTCAGTAAAGTTAAGTCAACATTTTTTTTACGGTGTTACAAATTTCATTATATTACCTATCGTTTATAATTCGAGAAATTTATAATATTGAACCATGAACAGTATAATTTTGCTAGCTTTCTAATAACATGATTATAACAGCATTATAATAATAGTAATAAAATAATGTTAACTTTAGTAGAATATTTTCCTAAATTTCAATTGTAAACCTCACTACTCTTAGGATAGTTTACTATTGGATGAAGAATAGTCACTGACAAAAATATAACTGACAAGTGATTTGATTAAGAGAAAATTGAAATAATAATGAATATAGATAAAAATACTGCTACTAATAATGATAACAGCAATGATAATAATAATGATGATGGTAATGAGAATAATGATAAGGATAAAAATACTGCTACTAATAATGAAGAAATAATGAAAATAATAATGTTGGTAATGAGAATAATAATGAATACTGATAAAAATAGATACTAATAGTGATAACAGTAATGATAATAATAATGATGATGGTAATGAGAATAATAACTTTAATGCTTGTTGAGCGCAAAATACAATTATACATGATCTAATGCGCTTTACAAATACAAATTATAATAAAAAACAATGATTATAAAAATAAGCTATATTAAGAATGGTAATGAGAATAATAATGATAATGATAAAAATACTGATAGTAATAATGATAACAATAATGATAACAGTTATGATATTAAAATGATAATAGTACTGATAATAACATTTGTGCTATAATGGGAATGAGAATGAAAATTATGATGATATAATGATAATAATTGTTTATAAAATAATCAACTTGGGCATTTGGTTAAAATTGATTTCATTATTGCACTCGTCATCCAGTAATTTTGAGAAAGAAATATGTCCTTTTTACACTTACCACTAAGTCATCCTTATCCTCGGCCGGCACAAGCTGCTCATTTTGTTGTGTGTGCACTTTCAATGCCTTTTTTGCTTCGTCTTCTTCATCATCACTCTAAAGTAATTAACATAATCATATTGATCATTGAACAAATAAATACCTATAGCCCCCTGATTATACATTTCACCCTCAATTAAACCACAGTTATGGACTGGTTAGTTGCTAGTACCCAGAATTTAAGACAAGTTATTCACTGAGTAATAAAATACCCATAAAAAATAATAAATTATCTATAATCTATCAAAAATTAACAAAATATTAATTCAAGCTTATAGATCAGAAATTTTGGTGGATTATTATTGAAGACAGTGTACTTTTTTTGAGTTAAACTCTGGCTTTTTTTAAGGTTCAACAACTTTAACGGTATGGTTAACGTAAGAGGTATTTAAGGCCTAATATTGACCGGTTACAAGGGTATAAGTATAGCAATTGTACGATTAGAATAGTGAGTTATTGTAATGGCTAAATTAGACTTGGATGCGACCACTCAAATATGTTGTACATTTACGCCGTTTTGTAACTGATGTCCTTGAAAAGCACTTTCGGTTCTGAAAATCACGGCAGTTATTTTAAAAGTTTTAGAAAACAAGTGAATTAGTTTCCAGACGGGATTCTACAAGAAAAATTAACAAAGTTTTGTACAATTAAAAATCAAATTAACACTGAAAATTACTAAATATGTCCAAAAGTTAGAAGTTTTTTCAACACATTGGCGCTATTAGCCTTGATTTAGGATTGGCAAATAATAAAAAGCAATTAATATTAAATCAGACCGTTTAAGAACTCACTTTCTGTATAAGAACCTGTTATAGATGAGGGTATTAAAATGCTTTGATTTCAAGACCATGCAAGCATTTCGATACGGCGACGATCAATATATAAGTCTGTTGCTTTCAATACTTCATTGTCTATCCCTAAAGAGGGTTATTTCTAGTAAAACTACCATCTTTGCTCAGTGTTATTGTAAAATTTAAGAGCAAAAAACTTATAACTTAAAGAAATCCCATCAACAGACAACTACAGATGCGGCAAAGACCACAAAGTCGCGAGCATATCTAACTTCGCTTTAGTTTCAACAATTCGGCAATGTTTTCGTAAGGTTTCGGGGCTTTATAACTCCGAATCCTTACAAATTCATTTATAGTATTCATTTTTGAGTGTTTTTGTAGTATTTGTAATGGTTTAAGTAGACTAGATATTACAATCAGTTCGCCAGTTTTGCTTTGGTTTTTGCTAACTTACCTCGCCAGTCGGCATAATAACGACTCCAGTTGAGCGTCGTTTTTCGCGAAGATTTTTCTTCTCCCGTCTTTTTCGCGCTGTGTTCTCGCTTTTTTTCTCTTTCTTTATCCGTGTTCTTGTAGGAGTATCTGCGGATGGCGTCGACTCAGAGCCAGCTTCATCTGGTGTGTTTACTTCGAGTTCATCTCTCTTAGATCTTCGCTTGTCCTTACGCGGTGTTAAATCTCTCTCCGCGCTCGCCGGGCTCAATAACTGTTCATTTATATCGCTTGTGTCTGCTTGGTTGTTAGTATTAACATCTGAATTTGCAGCAGGTGAATCCCCAGTGTTCTCTCTAAGTCTACGATGTGATCTTTCAGTTCGGTCTCTACGATGGCGAGACGGTTTAGTATATGAACTTTCTTCAGTAACGTCCGCCATTTCTCTCTCTCCCTCAAACTCCCAGGGTCTGTGCTGCGAGTAAATTTATCTCTATGTCAGTCGTTATGACATGGGCAAACGAATTTACAACTCAAGCACACAATCCAAGGTTCCAGCTAACTTGTGGTGCTTTTTCAAAGCTGAATTCAGCCAATAAGCAAGGAAAAACCTTAAAAAACAAACTCCTCTCAGCTTCCAACCAAGAGTTTTTTCCACACTTTGTCATTAATCCCAAATGCGCATGCGCCAAGTGCCACGGCCAAGAATTTCAGTCGCCTAATATGATTGGCTGAAGTTCAGACTATATTTAAGCAATATGTACGAGCCGTAATTGATATATCTTGTATTAAACCACGGCTTTTCACTGGCCAATCAATCTCTTTATGGGCGCCAGTCATTTAGGATACACATTTCTTGACATGCTTGAGATGTTTGTCTGCATCGGCCGCGCGTAAAAAAACGGGTTGGAATCTCAACATTCCAAACTCTCATCCAATTTTGGTTGCGGCCTGGCCCGGCCCGGGACTTACGCGGCCAACTTGAAGATGATAAAAGTTCTTGTTATTTTTATAATTTTTGTAATAGAAATGTATACAAGTAAATGAGAAACTAGAGGTGATAATAGGGTAGGAAAATATGGTATGGAAAATAATCACAGTGAAAATGCACGGAAACTTGCGGTTAAACTAAGTGTTGACTACATTGGTTTTTCAAAGGGAACTTCTGATGCCAAAATACCAGTATAACTACCAACCTGTCTATGAGTGTCTGTCTGTGTAAACCACTCTCTGTCAGATTGTCTGTCTGTCCGTCCGTCCGTCTGTTCGATCAGCGTTCCTCTTGCTGCAGTGCATTATCAAATACCAAGAAGAATATTGAGCCCCATATTCATAGGGAATGGAATCAGGGAGGAGAGAGAGAAACAAGGTTCAAAAGACCTAAAAATAGACTGGAAGATGGGAGAAATGACTGGAAGAAAATAGAGAGGAGAGAGAAACAAGGTTCAAAAGACCTAAAACTAGACTGGAAGATGGGAGAAATCACTGGGAGAAAATAGAGAGGAGAGAGAAACAAGGTTCAAAAGACCTAAAACTAGACTGGAAGATGGGAGAAATCACTGGGAGAAAATAGAGAGGCTGAGAGAGAAACACAGTTCAGAATCTGACTTTGGAAAAATACAGTGTGGAGCAAGCGAGAAACATCTTAACTATCAGTGAGATGGGAGAAATATGGTGTGGAACATAGGAAAAAGGGATATTTGATGTGAGTTTCGGGCTCTGCTTTTACTCTTTAATGAAAGGGCAGGCTAGAGAAAAAATACGGCGTCGTTGACTTGAAGTGGTTGTTGTAAAGAGGTGGTCGTTGTAAAAAGGAGCTCGTTCTATTAAGGTGGTCAGTAATGGAGGTCAATCAGTGAAGTCAGTGGCTATACAATAAAACACATGCGCGCACTCAATGCGATCTTGAATGGTGTATAAAATGGAGTGATCATCTTGTCACCGAAAGAAACAGAGGAGAGGGAAAGTTCGAGGAGGGCACGGCCCGGAGTGGAGAGGAGAAAATCAAAAAAGACAATGGAGCCGGTGAAGGGGGAGTATTAGTTGTTCCATTTTGAAAATAGCTCCCCGTCCATGCATCCAAACTTTTTCTAACCAATCAGAAGTATTTCCCAAGTGAGTATATCGTTATTTATTGCCCTCGTGACGTCAAAGTCCGAAAGGAATGATACCTGCCGACCGGAAGTGTAGTTAATGATGCTGGGGGAGATGCCAAATATGGTAAGAATCAAACAAGGTTATTTTTGGAACCGTTTGGCAATGACCCCAGATATATATAGAAGGACTAAAATGGGGAGAATTTTGTTGATGCTTTTTTTTCCTCGGAACGGTTGGATATCAGAATTATGACGAATCTTTTTATATACAGGGACGGGGAATTTTTAATTGTGAAAAAATGATCACGTGAAAAAACGGTCGTATGGACTGACGTAGGGGACGTTTTGAAATACTATGTTCATGTCCATGCTATACTTTTACTCCTATACTTGGCCATGCATTTGAGAAAACCCACAATAGTTTAACCGTTTGTTATCGTACATTTTTACTCCTAAGGATTCCTTAGAAACAAAGCACTAAACACCAGTTTAACTAGTTATTGTATATTTTTTACTGCAAACTATATATTTTGCTTATAAAAATCCCGACGCAGTCCATACTAGTTCAATTACTAGTTTACTGACATATTTGTTACTCCGAATGCTTTCTTAGAAACACCAACGTAGCCCATACTAGTTGTAAGCTAACCATTGTCATTTTGAAACAGAGAGGCAGTAAACATAAGGTGATTTTAATAAAATGTGAAATCTACTTCAGCATATTTAGCGTTATACTTCTATTTGACTCTAAGCTATTTTTTATTTCGTGTCACTTGTCATGGGGTGGGGTGCGCTATATATAAGAAATTGATTATTATACTATTATTATATTTTCTCTGTTACAAATGATTTCTTTATCTGTACAACTATTAGCAAGCTTTATTTCATATGTATTAAATAACGATAGGTAATATAATATAATGAAATTTGTAACACCGAAAAAAATGTTGACGTTTCGAGCTTTAGCCGAGCCCTTTTACTCCGACGAAGGGCTAAAGCTCGAAACGTCAGTTAAAGTTAAGTCAACCTTTTTACGGTGTTACAAATTTCATTTTATTACCTATCGTTTATATCAAACACCGACACAGCCTATACTAGTTTCAGTTACTCGCTAGTTTACTCGCTTTGTCTTACTAAATAACTGCTCCATCGAAAAAGCATCGATCATTGTCATAGTTGATGTCATAGTTGCTAATTGTTGTCTAGTAATAATCATCACTTGGGACCATTTCCGAGTTGCTCATTTGCATTTTGATTTGCGGAAATAATTGGAATTCAAGACATATAAAAAAGCAGTTTATTTCCTGTATATGTTTGGTGGAATTCGATAATTCATTAAAATAAACATTGTGTAATGGATAAGACTCGATAAGACCCTGATAGCACATAATTGTTTCCTCATTATAAAGTCGTTATTACACTGTGAATTTTTGTCGCTAACTATCATGATTATCCTTCTCGATCGACATCATCATCATCATCATCACGATCATCATTTTTATCAATAACAACATCAGTCATCAACGGCCATGATCAGCTTTCCTACAACTGTTATCGCCATAAGCATCATCATCAACAACATTATGTTATTATTATCATCATCATCATCAAATCATCAACTTCATTATCAAATCATCAACATCATCATCATAACATCATCATCATTATCAATGTCAAATCATCAACATCATCAACATCATGATTATCATCAACATCATCAACATCAATTCATCGACATTATCAACATCAACTCAATCATCATCATCATCATCAACATCATGTTTATTAAAATCATCATTGTCATCATAGCAATAATGTTGGTTTCCTTCTCCTGATATACTCAATAGTTACTCGTCTCAATTAATCCCCTCCTTTATTAAATATGAGCCTCGACCGCGCCCTTTTTCCATGCAATACCCAAGGCGTCAAATGATTTAATCGAGTCATTCATATCGATATTTGTGAAATCAGAAATAATAAGAATAAATTCTTGTATTATTATTTACTGTCCGAAACATGAGTTAATTTAACTCTTTTATACAATGCCGTATAGAGCTTGTGTCACTCCAATATCAGTGGAAACTAGCGAGTAAACTAGTATAGGCTGCGTTGGTGTTTGATATAAACGATAGGTAATAGAATGAAATTTGTAACACCGTAAAAAATGTTGACTTAACTTTACTGAAGTTTCGAGCTTTAGCCCTTCGTCGGAGTATATAAATTACCTATCACTCCAATATCAGTTTTCCATAGAAACGAGGCAGTCTATATCTGAATTTTGATGGTGGGTTGGGTTAAATCCTCAAAATATGTCATAATATCATACTTTATTATCTTGTAATTACACCTATTGTTTCCAATGGATTCGACCCATGAAAGGGTCGACGTTTGAACTTGGCCTTGAAGTGAAAATATTGAATTTTGTGGGCATATAATGTAATAATCAGAATACTTAAAATCAGATAAGCCTCAATGGAGTGCTGACCTGGGTAAGCGATAATACTTTGCGGTTGGAACATCTGTGGACCAGGGATACACCTACTTGTATGAACGTTGTCCTGACTTTTGTAATTTAGTGGGAAAAGAAT
>JAUPMH010167437.1:0-12976 GCA_032270665.1 Metridium farcimen
AAATCCCAGTCCCAGTGCATCCAATCCCATTTTCCCAGTCAAAAATAAGGCCAATCCCAGCTCCCATTTTATCCCTTTTGGACCCTCTTTTTACAAACTGTAGCTTGCATGGTTTTGCTTGTGCATTTTTTTTTCTCCTCACCCCTGGTTCCCAGGGGTTTTAGTATCGTCTTAATCCGCTTTTAGGATGATCGACTCAGCCTACCATGCAGTCTACTACTACTACTGCTATACAATCATTTACGAAAAAAACCTTTCGGAAATTTAGCCACTTTTTGAAAAGTTAAATTCAGTCTTTTAAAAAAAACTTAGCCAGGAAATCAGAGGGTTTTCTTGATCTAGTCTTTCTTGTATTTAGCGCTTGTATTTTATAGCGTTTGTATTTTATTGTGTTGTAATCAGCGTTTAGTGTATTTTACATAGAGTGATTTTCATATGACCGAGAAAGAATAGGCAAACTAATAGTTAGAAGTAAACACTAAACCAATTGCTTTCTTTTGTTCTTTATCAACTACCACAAACCATTTAGTTAATAGACTATGCACAAACTAAATGGTCTATTTTCTTGCACGGTCATATGAAAATCACTCAGTCTAGTGTTTCAGTAATTAGAGTTTGTAGTTTGTCCGTTAAAAACTCCCAAAGCAAGATAGATCTACCCTCTATTAAACCAGGGTAGTAAAAGCAATAAGGTTATGCTAAGGTTCTATAGGAAAATGTTTGAACCCGTCAGTACATCGTTATATCATGGAGGTCTACTATCTCATAGACTGCGAACAGTCCCTTCTTTTCCCTCCATATTCCGAGGAAAACGAGAGAGTAATGAGCATTAAAATAAAACACGGACGAGCGGGGATTGCGGCCGTTTTATTAAAGTCAACATTTTCTGAATCTGGATGGAAAAGTAGGGACTGCTCGCAGTCTAATTATCTCACATCTCATTTTCCAAGCGGCGATTCGGCCGTCCGTGTATGTGATCTGATCGACAACACCCCCCACAAAGACGACCAACTGATCAAACAATAGGAAAACAAACACCTCAATCATGGTTAAATATTGATCTACTAATACCTTGCCTGATCCTGTCAAATTAGCTCAGTATTAGTCTCCTACGCATGCGCAGGTTGTGTCTGTAGTCACGCAATGTTCCGCATCATTGCGTGACGCCACAATCAACTCCGACTCTACCCTAGTCAAATTAGCTGTTCGATTTTGTAACATCAACCCTCCCCTGTTAAGTTTGTGTGCAACCCTAAATTTAGCTGTTTCGTGTTTCTTATTCATCTCATTGTTTTTTTGTTTTGTTTTGTTTTTAAACTGAAAAATGCGCGGTTTTGCCTTACACAAATTTCCACTTCATTTGTTATTTGTATAAATGGCAACTAGCGAGTAAACTAGTATAGGCTGCGTCGGTGTTTGATATAAACGATAGGTAATATAATGAAATTTGTAACACCGTAAAAAATGTTGACTTATAAACTTTAATTTACTGACGTTTCGAGCTTTAGCCCTTCGTCGGAGTAAAAGGAAAATCTATAAAGCTCGAAACGTGAGCAAAGTTAAGTCAACATTTTTTACGGTGTTACACATTTCATTATATTACCTACCGTTTATATCAAACACCGACGCAGCCTATACTAGTTTACTCGCTAGTTTCAATTTGTTATTCGTATAGTTAATTATCCATCAATATATTTTAAAACGAATTTTTTCTGCCATTTGAAGAGAGAATATCATATGAATTTGCCTAATTCCCATTGAGAAAATAAAGCGGGAAAAACACTAATACATTTAGAGTCGGTACTTTCTTCAGATAGAAGTGAGCTGGTCTACCAGGAAGCCGACGATGCCCTTCTCTCCATCAATGCTCCGTTTTACGGGCGAATAAAGCTACTCAATGCTACACAGAATGGAAAAAAATTCGAAAAGAGTGAAACAAGTGTGATCGAGGATCAGATCTCGGAAACTCTCAGTTACGCAAGCCACGCACTATAGCCAACTGAGTTACACTTGTTTCAAATAAATATAATTACCTGGTTCAACTTGAATGAGATCTGTAAACCCCCTACTGATATTAATAAAGTTACTTTAATTACACCCATCCATGGCTGAATACATGCTTTAATACCCAATTCGGAGGAACGGAAAGAAGGAATGATCAAAGTTCAAATGAAAGGAAATAGACATTAACATTTAATAAACTTTAATTGGTCTGTTAGTTTCGAATTGATTTTCAATTATGTACATGAATAATAATTTCTCTTTTCTATTGTTTCTTGTTTGATAAAGTGACAAAGTGTGATGTAGCTTTTCGTGTATATAGATGTAGCTTAATTGCCATTTCTTTATTAAAAACTTAACTGTCTATTTACATTTTGCCTCGCTTGAAGGATTCAACTCACCACCAGAAGGGTTAGAGATTGTCAATATGCTTTTACAAAAAGTTAATTAGTTTGGTTTAGGTTTGTCAATCCCTCACACTTCTAGTGTATAACTGCTGCATGACTGCATGTGTCGAAGTCGTCATTCACAGCGAAACTGAATATTTATTTATATCCTTTTAGACACGGGCATTTCATCGTCGACGTTAGCGAGCACTAAAACATGCTAAAACGTATCTGACAGGCAATTTATTTATCAGAGACGAATTAATGTGTTTTTGTGCTTTCTTGTTGAACAATACAGAGTTTTTGTGGAATTAACTAGTGGAATTATGTTGTCATTAATCAGCCACGTCGGGCTAATTACTCGTTAAGCTCCTACCCATCAGCCATAGTATTATAAATGGGAAAAAACTTAACACACATCAACATCATGGCCCCTTTTTAAATCTTAACCTTAATCTTGCATTTCACTTTACAAGTCATGTGTCAACGTAACTTTAAAGCCAACGAGTGGATTTAAGGCATGTTAATCTGACAGTCGAAGACTAGAAAATCACGAATTATCGACATTTTGGCGTTGAATGGCTAGTTAAATTGCCCTTAATCCTACTTCTATCACAACACTACTCATTTCCCATTGTGTAGTGACAACGCCAACATCTTTGCCAAGCCAGATCACACTAAAATTATTAGGTTTTCTTTACTGGTTTTGCGGCCCGGATATTAAAGGAACCAGCTCACTCGTTCTATACCATAACTGAAGCAATCTATAGACAATATCTTTTGTTGTATTCTCGGGAATCAAAGCGCTTGGTATCTTTCTCGATCAATCTTTTCTCTACTTTGGCGCGCAGAAATCCGGCTGACAAAGCAACACCCGAGGAACTAGGAAACAGCATCATAGCAAATTGACTTGCCAAAAACCGTTCCTTCTTTGATAGACACGGCCAAACGACTAAAAGCCATACGTAGATCTTTTGGTGCCAGAAATAGAGATAAAAGGCTTGCTCAGCTCCGTGAAGCAGCCAGCATGCACCTCTAGTACATGGGGAGGGGGGTGTTGGGTGACGCTTGCATGACGTGTATATTCTCGATTCTAAAAAATTAAATCCAATCCTTCTTTATCAGCAGACCTATGGAAACAAATAAAGAGTAAGTTTTAATCGCGGCTGTCAAAGGAGCACTTAGTCGATTTTACTTTTGCTAATGTTTAGGATTATGAGTTAAGTAATGGGGACTTTTGTTAACATGCTTTTTACAACTGTCTAGCACTTGATCTAAATGCTTAGCGGCGGCGTTGTACAAAAACCGATTTATTTGTGAGCCAAATAAAAACTTTTAGGCTGTTAGTACTGTAGTCATTAGGGGAAAATATTGTCAATAGCGTGGATAAAACACTGATAAGAGAAACATTTCTCGACTAATTGAATGTTTGCGGGCGAAATTGAAATCACTTTAGCAAAATGGAAACACATAAAAGTCGACAAGCAATTTCGGAAATAATCCCATCCTATTGATATGTGGATAAAAAGCTAGTCATTTAGGTTATTTAGCGCGGAATAAAAGGTTTTTCATGCCAACCACAATAACAGGAATATAATAGGGGGAGGGGAGGACAGGACAGGGCGAGGGAGAGTGGAATAAGCATTCGAAAGCTGAGCAAAGACATATGGGGAACAACTGAAACTAATGCTTAAAAATTAAAAGTTTCAATAAATGGAATGAAATTAGTAAGGGAATATTGGAAATTAAGACAAAATTTGCTGAACATTTAGCCGCGTTTTCGAAGGAATAAAGTCAGTAAGACTAGCTGAGAAAATAAGTGAAAAAAATCTAAAGACTTGTTTAAAAATGCAATGTCTAAAAACACTTTAAAAACACAGCTAAGTGCATGAATCTAAAAACTGCTCACACTTAGCAATTAAAGGATTTTTATTTTCAATTAAAAAAACCGAATGAAATAGATCAAAAGTGCATTTACGTCAGTGAAGAGGGGAAAAAAAACAACTTTCAAATGGAAGAATTGAGACGTACTTATGATTGAAGATGGAAATGTTTTAGTTTAAAGCAGAATGTAGGGGATATAATGAAAAGTATCATTTCAGCTAGCCATGCCAAAGTAAGGGAAATTTGCTAAGCGGTAGTTTCTTACTGAAGCTAGACTGCCAGCATGCAGAACCTGTGCGCCAATGTTCAATATACAGTATGTTGAAAGATCAAAACGTATAGAAGTGACCGCCATATAGCCTTGGGCTAGAACAGCATTTTAATAAACAGCGAACCACCACGTACTATAGAAGTTATTATCAGTAACAGATTCAGTTGTAATCAATATCATTGTGATATCACAATAAAACAAAAATAGGTAAAATTGCTACAAATAAATTGTAAACAATATTTCAAAATCGAAAGAGAAATTATCATCATAGATTAAAAATAAGTCTATATATAAAATAGTTTTAAAACTGATTTCAAAATCTGAGGATGTTTTGTAGGTTTTTGTTGTTCTCAGTGTCGGAGTGGATTCATTTTTGGACGGAAATTGTGCGAGGGGCTAACAAGCTGAAAATTAAATGAGTTGTTCATTTAATCTTTCGTTAGCGAAGTAGTGGAAATACGACGGCAAGTTTATTTGTCTTTTTATACTTCCTGATAGCAAACACACACAATGTTTTAAAACCTTTTATTGGAACAAGACTTTAGGTAGTTTTGTAAGTCACAACCGGTCACTAATCAAAGTAGAAATTTAGGATAGCCCAAGGGAATAATGAAAGAAGTAAGTTACTTAAGAACTGGACAATATGTCGGTCACCGCGCGACGAAAATGAATGATCCATTTTGAAATCAGATCGCAACAAAGTGACTAGCAAAAAGCAACGCCAATAAACAACTCATTTAAGCCGCACTTAAAAGCTAAAACGCTCTTAAATGGATCGGAAAATCACTCGCTCTTAAGTTTCAAAGCGCGCGCGCAAGCAGGCAACTCGAAGCCACAGACTTTGGGTGATTTTGCAAAGTCCGTAATTACTTATTTCACGCTCTGCTATTTCACTTGTTTTACAGTCAAATTGTCTACAGGTAAAAGCTTAACAGCTAGGAGCTTTTTTCTCGAGTTTTCAATACATTTTTCAAATGTGCGCTAATG
The DNA here is from genome assembly GCA_032270665.1 of Metridium farcimen. Taxonomy (NCBI): domain Eukaryota; kingdom Metazoa; phylum Cnidaria; class Anthozoa; order Actiniaria; family Metridiidae; genus Metridium; species Metridium farcimen. The sequence continues at coordinate 5,530 of JAUPMH010167437.1, forward strand.
ACTTCCTGTGTTCAAGAGTGGCATTGAATAGTTGGCCATATATTGTACCAAAAAGTAGGCCATTATACAACAGTGCATTAAGATGGTCCATTAGCTTGTATTTTGTACCGACCTCCTTTTCACTTTACTAATAATTTTAGATTGATTAGCTTAGCACATTGAACAGGAAATTGCCGACAAGAAAGAGGGAACTAATAAAGAAAAAAGTTCGCTTTTCAAAAATGGATGGTTTGCATTCGATTATGTCATATTAGCGCTGTTGTCTTATTATTTCATTCTACATTTGTCAGCGTTCCAACTCGTCATTTTTTCCTTTTGTGATTGAAAGTGAATGTGAAAATTAGACAGCTCTTCAAGAATGAATACAAAAATCACTGACAATAAAAAATGATTTGTTATTTGTCGAAATTGGTTGTTTTAAAAGCCTCTATCTATAATGAGAGTAAGCCTTGTGGACATTACCGAACAATACAGGCTTTTCACTTCTCACAAACAGGAATAAAACATGTCAAAACTGATGACTGAATATTAGCTTAAGCCCAGGGCCTTTGATATTAAAGCTAAATAACCATTATACTCTCAAATGAGTAATGGAAAATTGACAAGTAAAGAAGTTCAACCTACCGTCTGTTTGGCTGCGTGGATGTGTTTAAGTAAATTCGGATCGTCATTTTCGCAGAAAAGCCGTCCATTAACTACATGAAATCTGTCCCCCGAGACGAGTTGATTATGACAAGTCGTACATGTAAAACAATGAAGATGATAAACTTTGCCCAAAACTTTCATGACAAGTTCTGTAGCGGGAATTAACTTGGCGCAAACAGCGCATGCTCCACTCGTTCCATATAATCTAAAAAAGAAAAGCAATGAAGAAACATGAGCACCCACATGGATATCTGATGACATGGGATTTAATAGGCTCTAAGTAATTAAAGATAAAAGCACAGAAAACCAATATTTGAAATAGCTTCAAACTGTTTTTCACACAGCCATTCAAAGTGTCGGGTTTAATTCACTATTGATGTTAAACAGTCCAAATTGAACGACACAAAGATATTAAAAAATGTTATTGATTAAAAACGCGCAGGAAGACAGTTCTTGTCAGCACAAGCAAACAAACGTTTCAGCCAATTTTGACTCAATTCCGCATTTCACTTTATATCAAGTCGTAGCTTTCTCAATTTTTGAAATTCAAGTCCGCGAATTTTATCGAAATATCACAGCAAATTTCGTTTTGATTTTGTGTTTTCGCGTGAGTGTTATATTAATTTTGGCTGAAAAACCACGTTAAATCGCGGTGGTCGATCGTAAGTAATTGTTTTTTTGGTATTATTGATAAAACACATTTAGCACACAAGCACACAAGCCCCCAAGACGACCACTGAAACGATATTAAATTTTTTAATGAAATCAGACCCCAGCAGAAACTAATAACGCCTGGAATATTACTAGCCGAGTCTCATTGAGTAAATGGAAATGGAAATTCTAGATGTAACTATAGGCTACTACAAGGAAATGTTATTTACAAAATGAAACATTTGTCACGAAATGCGAAGACTAAACACGGCAGATGATGACTGAAGGATCTCAGTCTGAAAAGACTAAATAGTAATAATATATGAACTCATGAACTGGTCCGAAGTTTGTCAAAATACTTTTGTTTTGAACTTACCTGACATAGTCTGTTTTGCAGAGAATCATTCCTCCCTTTGAATAACACGAAGTCCCAATTTCGCCCAGCCGAGCTTCGCAACATGAACATTTTAAGCAATTCACATGCCAGTACTGGTCCAAAGCTAGTAGTAAGAATCGGTCGATTATTTTATCGCCACATCCAGCACAAACTTTCATGTTCGACCCTTGTCCACGACCTGTGTAGAGACAGCAAAAATCCTTAATTAGAATCGATGAATTCATCACTCAACAAGGTGAAGTATGAAGGAACTTTCAGCCAAATAGCGAAGTCTTTCCGTGCTCAAAATAATCCCCATTTAGCGACTAAACGTAGGTTTCTCCGCTAGATATTCATGTCACGGTCTGGAAGACAACATATTCATCCAAAACACGAGCATAATAAGATGGAAAGTTCGGGCTAGAGGCTGGGCAAGAATCATAAACAATAACAATTTACGAAGCCGTTAAAACTTGTAAGTCCACTGACCTGTATTAGTGATTTGATCGTCCATTTTCATTCAGTATTGATAAGAGCTCGTCGCGCGTGATATGGTCGTAGCGGTGGCGCTCTAGAATGGTAACACATTCACTCAGTTAGTCGCTATGTTTCATTTGTTGGTCCAACTCAATGCACACTCAGTTTCATCGATGACAAATCGTCATATGACAGTAGATGAACTCTAATCAATCCCGAATCAAATCAACTACAAGCCCCAAATGAGCACACTCTAATTAAATGTCATCGACTAAGTGATGTTGCTATCAATGGTTGACAAATAAGCGATCTGATTGGACGACAGTTCTTAATCATTTTGACGGCAAATCGTTCTTCACTATCTGACGTATCATTGACTTGAATTGCTACCTATAATAGTTTATATAGAATCCTATTTGATGGTTTTAATTAAATCCTATGGCCAGACCGGCCAGCAATTAATCCACCAGTAAGATGATTCTAAAGGATGGCTTGTTTACGGCGTCTAAAGAAAAGATTTTGAAATACAAGCCATTCATTACTCTGAATAAACTATTTTCTCCCACAGTGGGATGGTAAAATACAAGACAATGAAACACTAACTAGGCGTTCTAATGCCAAGCTGGAGACATTAAGCAATTGATAATGATACAGAGCCGACTAAAAGAACCTGGATTGTTGTCTCTATTCTCTACTGCGAATGCAATTTATTTAACTCTGAATGGCTTCAAAAGCTTATTTGTTAGTAACACAATTGGATGTAAACGGAATGCAATTAACACAACTGACAAAATGATCCAAGGAACATCTGCCGGGGCCAAATTAAACAAAGGACTTGGAGCCAATCACAAGGCAAATCGCTAAACACCAATGTAGAGGACCCAGCTAAAATCAATATCGCCCGAGGCTTGACTATTGACGATTCATTAAGCTTAGAATAATTCTAGCACTAATTATAAAAGTAATAAAAATGTTTGCCCTTTTTTCAAGGGCCTATTATCTCCTCTTCCCATTAATTAAATGTCGGAGTCACGCATGCGCTTGACGGAACACGTTGCTAGGTAGTGAGGGGACCGAACGGAGCTATTCACTTGTTGAATATCGACCATTGAATCAACAAGTATTTGAAAACACACTGAAGTTAAGGGAGGAAACGCGCTGTGGGTCAGTCTAAGCCGTCTACAGAATAAGAACATTACCATGCCGGCTAATCTTACAAGGATTAAAGATATAATCCAAACATTTGGCTATGAAAGACAACTGGGAAATGCGGTAGAACTGGTAACGAAGAAATGAACATAGCGAGGCCGACTATGTCTGAGTGTTTGAGCGTCTTATATTGTTGTATATACGGCGTACCTTTGTAAGACTTTAAAGTGTGATCAAACTAGTTGAACTGTACAAGGAAAATCGATTAAGTTCTCGCAGCAGGCGAAGTGAAAACAGTCCGTGTTAGACGACCCGAAGCATCAGGGTTCCCTTACAAACTATGATTAATATCAAGGCACACCATAGCGGGTCTCTTCATTTTAATTAACCAACCTCATATTAATCAAAGCATTCGCCACACGGTAGAAAGTAATGAGCAAAATTAGTTTAAGGCCAAACTAATTGCGCTGGTTTACGTAATCTCCAATTTTCTTAAGGTCTGGAATTAGTTATGTTTGTAAACAAACTCGATGTAATAAAGTTTAGAACTCTCGCGTGTACAGAATAGCTTTACTGAATCGATACAATTCACGACACCCAATTCCTCGTTACTTAATCGATTACACAATGTTACAATTAAGGAGTGGTATGCACAATTAATAATGGCCAACTTCAGCGGGTATCCAACACTGTATTGATTCTTTTCACTCTCGACACAGCGATGGTCGAATCAAACACCAAAAAAGTTCGGAGTTCACAAAGACGTGTTGAATCAAAAAACCGAATACTCTCTCTCCCACGATGGTAAAGGCTTAATTAATTTTGCATATTATTCCGTGGCAGGATATAAGTATCTTTGTTTCATTGTACTACTGTCTCAAACAAATTGGTTTGATGATTAAGTTGATATAGTTTTTGATACTTGAAATACATAACAACCAGCCTAAAAATGAGCGAAACTATTGACCCATTAGATAGTTATACTCTTTGGAAATAAACCCTTAAAAAGACTAAACAACACACCTACAAAAAGAAGCAATTATACTTCAAAACAATACGTAAAGAAACTAACATTTTTCATGAAAAAGAAGACCAATATTTAACTTCGAAAAATGTTACCTAATTGATCCCATTTGCAGCTTTGTAAACAGCAACTATGGAAGTAATTTTTCTTGGACACTTTATGTACACATCAAAATGCTCCCAAAACGTGTTGAAAATGTTGTTTTCTAAATAAAATATCCTAAATTTATTTTTCTTAAACACCCGGTAGAGAAAAGTAGTTTTTGCAGCAGTTTAGCGTTCAGAATTTTAAGTGCAAACCTATCTAGTACTAGAAATTGTGTTACCAAACTGCTGAAGTTCTTAACGAGCAAATTTCTCAACTAATTTTCATGAAGTTTTTTGAAAAATAAAGTTTCTTTTCTGCTAGTAAAAGCATACATTTTTTGAAGTTTTCAACATTTGCAAAAAAACAATGCTTCTATACATGTTTTGCTTAAAAATTGAGTTGTAAACCGAGATTTCAACATGTTTTTATAAACGCTATACGACTACTGAAACAATTTGGAAACAAACTTTGCACTCCAGCTGATTGCCAATTAAATATATCTGTGATTATTTAAATTAAAAAAACGCATGGGAAACTCTCGAAACTTAATTAAAACTCTGCGACTTTAATTTACGGCCACAGTTTAATATATATGGAAATGTTTATCACTTCCACTAAAGTTCAAGTGCATAGATGAAAAGCATTATACAAACTATTAAATTGAAAGGGTAACGGAACTTGCTGGAACTTTACCAGGTCACACAATGAATTGAAAACATCGAAAATATTTCCGAATTTTCTCGCAAAATTTATATTACTACACAGAAGAACCTGGTTTTGATTGTTTAATTATTTCAGATTCCAAAATGACTGATTAAATTTTCTTAAAAATCGAAACTTCCTGTTAAATTTTATTGCAGAAAATGCCGAAACAAATGTTGGGAAAAGGTGTTGTTTATTTTAGTGATTCCATGCAAAATGGCCGAATTATTAAAATCAGTTTCTATTGACTTCAAAGTTATAATTAAGCAAACAATTTGTCACTTTTTCTAAAGCGTTTTCTTGCTTATTTTATTAAAAAGTTAATAAACTGAAAAATGTATACAAACTTAACTCTTATGACAACATAAAAGGCTTTTTCAAAACTTTCGATATTAAAATAGTAAATTAACTCTCCTAGTTCTGTTATTAAAACAACTTTTTATTAATTCTGTTTAAAATAGTTATTAAAATAGTAAATTAACTCTCCTAGTTCTGTTATTAAAACAACTTTTTATTAATTCTGTTTTATAATCCCCTAGAAAACCTAACGACAAGACGAAACTAATTGAAATAAAAAATGTTTCAGCCGGTGTAATATTTGTACGATTTTAAAATTGATTTTATAGAATCGTATACAACACCCAAAAAACATTATGACAATACAAATTTGACAACCATCAGAAAAAAATCTGAAAATGTTACATGAATGCCACGTGATCGATTTCGTGATCAATTGTTCTAGAATACAAAAAAGTTTGGAAAAGTGTTCATGTAATTACTATAAAGTGAAAAACCTTGATAAATGTTACTCAATTTAATATTATTGAAAATAGTAGGGCCGGGACAATAGAATGATGTATAAAGGCCCGGGCAAACGATTTCAACATTTGCTTCAACATCGGTTCGATTTTGTAGAATGGCAATGTTTAAACGCTTTTAAACTCTTTCAACATTGTTGAAACGTGTAGAATCGATGTTGAATGAGTTTAAAAGCGTTTAACATTGCCATTCAACAAAATCGAACCGATGTTGAAGCAAATGTTGAAACCGTTTGCCCGGGCCTTAACATGATTAGTTGGACAATTATATACAAAGTGCAAGGAATTCCATGCAGACGCGTCACGTGATTTCATGATCAAGTGTTCTAGAATACGTGAGTATCGACCTCTAATTGCAGTACTTGAAAGAAAAACTAACGGAATGTTCACATGCAAAGCATCAGGATGATGGGTGTGAATCACAGACAACAAGCTGCGGCCTGTAGGGTTTAGGCATGGGTAGCACTAAACTATACTTTGTCGGGATCGCGGTCTAGCTACGGGACACTTCTAGAATAGGGAATTCCATTTAACAATCACACTCAAAATTGTTGCAACAATAATCGCACTTTTTTGAAAGCACCATTCGATTTTCGCTAAACTCTTCACATAAGAATGAATCTATTTTTTAATCACACTTTTTTGTTAACACCATTCCATTTTTAGGACTGTCCACAAGTTGCTCGGGAACGTTTGGGCAACTTTTCCGATTTCGAGCAACTCAGTTTACTTTCAAGCAACTTTTGTTCTTTTTTTTAAATTTTTATATGAATTCAAACCAATTAACAGGCCCAATAAGAACAAATTATGTTTTTTTTTTACTTCAATGATTCAAATACTGTTTGACAATAGGCTTTACAGTATTTGAATACACTGTGAAGCAGTGGTTTTCCTGTGGTAATTTGTAAATACGATCCAGGTGGTCAGCGGTTATAAAATCAAAACAAACTTTTCTGCAAATACCAAGAAAATATTCTAATTTATGTTAACACGTTATATTATTAAAGCTGACGGAATTCTATGCTATGAAATTATCAAATTGATAAGAAACGTAAAAAATTTTCGAGCAACTATTTAGCAACCGCGCGAAAGACTGAATTTCGTAGACCACGAAAATTAAACATTCAGACATTTTGATATATTTTACGATGTAAGTGGGTATTTACGCTCTTACTAAATCGTTAAGTGTTTTGTTTTATTTGTTTTCTCGTAATTCGACTGACTGCGAATGGATTATACTGGACACTCAAATCATAATAAACAACGCAAAGCATGCTGGTAAGTGACCATTGGTCTTTAAATGTTGATTCGAGTCTTCTCTGATTGTATTGGGTCTGTTTGGTGATCTACCATACTATCACTATGCCTACACACGATCATTAGTCAAAATCAAGTCTGTCTGTCTGTCTGTCCGACGATCTCCAGCGGCTGTTCATTCATCTTTTCTGTCTGTCTGTCTGTCTGTCTGTCTGTCTGTCTGTCTGTCTGTCTGTCTGTCTGTCTGTCTGTCTGTCTGTC
>JAUPMH010167548.1:0-12975 GCA_032270665.1 Metridium farcimen
CAAATTAACACTGGTACTATCATCTGGCACTATTAGTGCCAAATCTGCCTTTGTGCCGGTAAATCGGAAAACCCTACAGTAGTTATAAATATAAAAAGTTATAAATGACATTTCAACTGCATCATTCTGTGGCATTCCTCATCAGAATGATTTGTTCTTATCACTCTTTTCATTTTCTATTTGTAATAGATGTAAGTGTAAAAAGCCATGAGAATTTTGATTTTGATGTCTGATTTACAATACTATGCTATCGACAGGGTTCCTTTGTTATGTACACTAAAACTCACCATTGTATCTGACGGTAGGGACAGATTCACCAGACTCTGTTGGTGCATGTGACATTTCAAACTTAGAGTAGGCATTCTTATTACACTGGTCCTTTAGTGAAATATCTAACAAAACAGTAAGAATAATATATAATAGTTTACTCGCTAGTTTCCATTACTAAGAATAATAGCAACCTTGTTCCCAGGCCACTCTCCCTTCGCTTTCAAAAACGAGGTTGGAATAATAGTGAACAAATAGAATAGTGAACAAACATGTCTAAGTAAAGAGTACATACATCCAGTAAAGGGAAAAGAATGGAATGTGGAGGGGAATGGAAGGGGAAAATTGAAAGAGAAAAGTGAAAGGGAAAAGTGGAACAGAAGGGAAAAAGTGAAGTGGATGAAAAAGGAGAAGAAAAAAGGGAAAGGGGAAAGTAGAGAATTTGGAGGCAAAGTGGAGAGGAAAAGTGAAAGGGAAGTGGAAGGGGAAAGTTGAAGAAAAAAGGGAAAGAAGAAAGGAAAGGGGAATGGAGGGTGGAAAGAAGGGAAAAGGAAGAGAAGGGATATACATCTTGTTTTGCTCACCAGATTTCTGTAGACCTTTAACCTTTTTAATGACATGTTTTGGTTCACGTGGTTTTCCAGTCTTGCAGTGGTCATTCACATACTCAGCAATAACTCTCCATCTACACAAGCATTGATTAATATTTGACTAATTCTTGAATGAATACTCAGCAGCAGTGCACAAAGTGCTGTGTTGCAGTGATGTAAATGCCTTCTGTGTGGGGTGTTTGCTTTTCCAAAGCTACGTTGTGCTGTGAGAGATATTGTGATGTAGTGTTGTCAAAACATCTTTTTGTGGTGTTGGGGTGTTCCCCCTTTGTACAGCCATGATAAAATGTGAGAAAAACATGATTAAAAATGAAAAAAATTATCAATGTGTGGTGTTGCTGTGATGTAAATGCCTTCCATGTGGGGTGTTTGCTTTTCCAAAGCTGCAATGTGCAGTGAGAGATATTATGATATAGTGTTGTGCGGTGTTGGGGTGTTCCCCCTCTGTACAGCCATGATAAAAATGATTAAATGTCAGAAAACCATGATAAAGGATGAGGAAAGATGTACCTTGCCACAGTACCAGCAGGAAACAAGTTGACAGCTTTAACAAGAAGCTGTGTTTGTTCAATCGTCCATTGATTATCCTTGTCTTCTCTTACTTCACTTTCTTTCTTACTACGAGCTGCAGCGGCTATTTGGTTGTCTTGCTGTTGTTTACGACGTTCCTTCAATGCTTCAACCTAAAATGTCAAATATTATTTTCACTGGAATGTTTTAATGAAAAAAACACATTTATTCAACTAAAAAGATAATAATTTGTATGACAGTGGACCCCTCTATACTGGACCCATAAATGTTACACAACTCCTACTAGTATTCACTTGCTTTGACATAGATTTATTAATAACTTCTTGTAGCACGAGGGCTTACACGTTCGATCACTTATTGATCTCTCTCTCTCTGTACACAATGTACTCATGTTTCACTACCCTCGTCACACAACATACGTCACATGACTTGCGTTACATATAATGTCACACAACACAAAAACAACTCTAAACTGTACATATCTTTTGGTACCAAATTTTATCCACATACATGTACATGCTTTGTAAAAAACCCTCAGTCAGTAAACTATAACCCTCTGCTAATCCAGACTTTTTGTTGGGCCCCATTGGTGTCTGGTTAATAAGGTTTTCACTGTACACATTAACAATCACTTTGTTTCTGTTCCCTCTCCAAAAAACTTCCAGTTCCTCAATTGAGGAGTAATTGATCTAATGGGTAGTATACCTGTTGTTGATAGACGGCTTGTACCTCGTCTTTACTTGTTCCTTTCTCAAAATCTTCTCGAAATGTCTGCAAACTAAAGGTATGTTTCATCTTAGCAAACTACAGTGAGCACTTTTACTTTGGGCAAAAAATGGCCTTACTACACAACCAGAAGCCAGGTAGAGGTACTTCTAGTGAATTACCAAAGCAGAGAGATGTATACCTTTCCCTATCCTTCCCTTCTAGGTATTTTAATCTACAATCATTGACAAAAGGTGGCATCGGTGGCCTAGCGGTGAGAGTGCTGGCCTTTCACCGCTGTGGTCCAGGTTCGAGTCCCGGCTCGGGCATGGATTATATGTGAGTTGAGTTTGTTTGATGTGTTCTTCTCTCCTATGCCACGAGGGTTTTCCTCCCTCCGCAAAAATGAACATGTGAGCAGAGTTGTGTGCAAAATATTTAACGTAGAGGTAGTGAGTGTGTGTCTGAGTCTCCCTCATTAGTAGGGCACACGTGTCCAGTCTAGAAGATTGAGACGTTAAAAATAGTGATTTATAAAGTAATCAAGTTCAAAATTGTTCGAGTGATGATTGAGAAGAATGCTGAGAGATCTAACGTTACATATAAACAGCGATGTAGTCCCTTTTATCCTATTTCAAACATTGTTATCACAGCCCATTTTAATTTATAGCCATCCTTCCAAGACTGCAAAGGATGCTGGTACAAAATATACGACTTTACTCATTAGTCGATATAATACTTTACCCATAATTCCCTCCCCGCGTCGTGTCGCGACTTGTCTCCTTGTGTGTCCCAATCAGAGCGCGCGGAAGGCGAAATGAATATCGGTGAATAATAACCGAGACGGAGTCAAGTTTATTATTCACTGATATTCACTGAGCCTGAGGTGGATAATTGTTTTAATACAAATACAAAAGTGATTATTTCAAAAGTGAAAGTAACCAGCCTTTTTGAAGAAAAACTGTTCATTTCTTATATCTAAAAGCGCGCGAAACGCTGAATATCGATTAATAATTTCTTGACCAATCACCGTGCGCGATTTTCTATAATCACTTGTGTATTATACTAGTACTAAATATATTTAATATCGAGAGGAAAGGACTGTTGATTTTGCTGTATAAACAAACAGGTCAGTTTGACGGAGTAAGGACAAATGATAACTGATCACTAAAAATTAAATTATTACTGTTAGATTATGACAGTACAATAATGAGGATATTGTTATAATACAGTATCACTTACACATAAAATTTAAAGAGCAATATCAGTCAGCAAAATAGAAATAAAAGATTTTCAAAATTCGAATTATATCTCTGCGTTTATGTGTGATTGGCATTTAGTGACATTTGAATGGTTTTCTTGTTTGCAGTCGAATGGCTTTTTCAAACAAACCCGCAACATGTACAGTGAAATGGCTTTCTGGATGTCGCAGGGTGCTATTTGTTGATAGAATTGAACTGTGCTTTAAATTTGAGAGAATAATTCTGGTAAGTACTTAACGAAGTTTAATGTCCAATAATTAACTATCAGGCTCGTAGTATTTCTTTTATTTGAAAGCGTTCGAGTTTCAGCTGTGTAACTGTTCATATGCAAAGTGAATGAGTCCTCTACTATTAACTACAATAGCTTACAATTATTTCCCATTTTTATTTAGTAGCTGTTTGTCACTAAACAAGACTAGCTAATAAAGTTGTAATTAGGAATTAATTTCTCTACAGTAACTTGTGTTTGATGTTTCTGGATGAGTATAATAGCGACCAAATAGAGACTAATTGATAATGGAAGAAGAAGAAGAAGAAGAAGAAGAGAGAGAGAAAAGAAAAACTCAAACGTCTTAATGTTGACTTACTGAGACTTACTGAGAAAAATGTCTTCGCCATTTGCCAGAATTTCCTCGTGTATTTCGTCGGTTATAGCAAATGCCATATCTATCAACAATATAAATAAAAAAACTATATGGTTCAGTTTGCAGTAGTTCAGAGATAACATCGTAAAGAGCGGAATGACGCCAGATGAAAACTGAATTTATTGGTCAAACCCCCACGTAGGATTGCTATCACTACGGTCATTGCTACAATGGAGTTAGAAAACTATTAATCAATTCCTTATCAATTCAATTTGAATTTTATTAAATGGGTTTTAAAAGTGGCTATGTTTTACTGATTAAAATTTTTTATATGCATGGCAAATTAAAAACAAAGAAATATCAGCTAACAGTTATCCTAAAAAGACACGGAATTCTCAGTTAACAGTTACATTTTAAATCTATTTTTCTAGGATTCAAACTATCGCTCGTTCCAGTTCCGCGATATAGCTATCAGTCATGTATATGACTTGTAATCGGATGATATACCTTCTGTTTATAATTGGCTTGGTATCCATGGCAATAGTTACCAAGGCAACAGGTAATTGTATTGAACAAAATTAAAACTAATATAGTAAAAAGCTGAAATAACTGATTAAAAATTCACGGTATGAAGTGTTTTTTTTTTACTTACTGACGTTACGTTTGTTGGAGAAAAGAGCATCAGCAACAGTAATACACAGTACCGTATTAACTCGAATAAGCGCCGCCCTCGAATAAGCGCCGCACTTTAACGCTATTCAGACTTTAGACGACATTGGAAATAAAATTTTATCAAAAGCTTTATTGTTCAGTTTAAAGTAATTAAATTTCACCGCTCGTCCATTAAGTTATCTCCCCAATATTCGTAGTTCTGATCAAGAAGGGGACAGTGAGATCGAAAAAAATTTACTAAGCGCCACAGTGTCGAGTTAATACGGTATTTTAATAACTTGATTTGTAATACAGGAGGATATATAAAATAGTTGCCAAAGCCTTAGTCACAGATATATAATTCATTTGAAGCATTTTCTAAGAAATCTTCGGCTCAACATTTACGACTGCAACAGCTTGCTTTGAATGATATACAAGTCATTTCAAAAATCGTTGTCGCATTCGAAGCTACAGTCCACACTCTGAAGCCTGCAAATGATGTCTGTATATATTTTCTTGTTATCGATTTCTTCATATCATATTTTGGCTGTACGTGTTTATGCTATATGTTCATAACAAATTGTTTCAGATGAAATAGATACATTTCTTTTAAAAAGGCGCCTTTAATATTATAAATCAACAATTCTGTTTATATTACCGACATCCTTTGTGTGGACTGCATAGCTTTCACTGCGACAACCGCAATTTTTGAAATAAAACAAACACAACCAAACACATACACTTACAACACATAGCAGATACACATACAACCAAAATATGAAAGAAAATCCCGAGATTCTTCGCAGTCTCGGAGTGCTAGCTGTAGTTTCGACTGCGACAAAGATTCTGAAAACGGGTGTAGCAGAAAGTAAATTGGGGCTATGCGTAATAGGCGCGTTTTCACGATCAGATATCTTATCTGCACGAGCAAGCTGAGACTAGCTGCACGTCCCACGATGAACACCTGATGCTTTTAGGATTAAACTTTGTTATGGATTCTATAGAAACGTGCTTATTAATCTATTCTAGAACGATTAATCGCACATTATCAGTTCCTTTTGGAAAACGATCAAAAGTTATAATCAAATTGCTACTTTGGAATATAGCACAAACACACTATATCCATGAAATAGAATCAAATTGCTACTGTGGTATATAGCACAAACGTAACACTATATCCATGAAATAGAATCAAATTGCTACTTTGAAATATAGCACAAACAATATAATTATATCCATAAAATAAAATATAATTGCTACTGCTAAAATTGCTACTGCAAACACGATATCCATGAAATAGAATCAAATTACTATATCATGTAATAGCCCCACAAACATGAAATAAAATAAAATTGCTACTGTGGAATAGAGCACAAACTCTATATCAAGGACCAAATGGATAAAATAATAATTGAGTATGCAAAAAGAAAATCGAATGGATGAATGGATGGATGGATGGATGGGTACGTGTATGAGCGAAAAAAGAAAAAGCCTACTGAGGAAGACAAGACTGGCTGGCCTGTGGAAACTTTGCTACGAATGGATGAAAGAAATAAGTGTATGAACAAACAAAAGAAAATTGCATGAATGAATGGATGAATGAGTGAGTACGTGTATGAGCAAAAAAAGCAAAAGCCTAACGATCGAAGACAAGACTGACTGGCCTGTGGAAAATTTGCTACTCACACGGACACTGAGAAACTACCTTTCAACATTCCGAGTAGTTTTGGATTTTTTCCTTTAGTCTCATATTTCAAATCAGTAGAGTTTGTGACGTACCAACCGCATTCGAGCTCAAATTTGCGTAAATGGCTTTAGAGACTGAGATGAACAAATGAATGAATGAATGATGAACAAGGAAATGAATAATGTTGAATTCACAACGGATTCTTTTATCAAAATGTTATAAAAAACTGCTTACCTCAGTAGAATAACCATTGTTAATATTATCCATACAGAATTAACTGTAGACCGTTGAATAATTTCTTAACGTGGTAGACCAGGATAAAATACAACTCGTTTTGTGATTGTAAAACCGACATCAACCGTACTTTGTGCGGTTTTTCATTCAAATGATTATTGAATTCATATAGTTTTGGCTCACAATCCACACCAAATAACCATTACCACAGTTTTTGTTCCCTTACAACAGTTAATAATAAGAGTAATTGTAAAAGGCGCCACAATGTGCTGGAAACAGTCAAAAATGCGCGAAAATGACTCTTACCTCGAACACGGAACCAAGCGCTTTGCTGTGTGACAGTTCGGCCCAGAAAAACCAGACTTTTAAAAGTGTAGGCTTAAATACCGTGTAAATAGATATGAATTATGCCTCTATTTTAATTATCTTAGTAGATGTTCCGGTTAATTAGATGAAAATTTGATATGAAAATAAACTTCAAGTCACTCTAAAACCAGCTAATGTATAATATCAAGTGCTCGTGTAATCCTCGCAAATTCCTTTCTTTTTAAACTCGCTAAAATATACGGAAAATAAAAACATCATTAAAAATGGACAATATAAAATGCTTCATATTTATACCATTAACGAGATAGAACTCATTTAGTGGTAGAGTTAGGTAATATCCATGTATTAAACGCTAAAACACGACCAATATTCCAACCATGATTTCAAAAATTGACTCATTAGTTTATACAGATAAGCCTATTATGACACTTTTTCCGGCAAATCAAATCTTGGTTTGAATAGCTCCCTGCTTGCAATAATAATAAAATCTCTTTTTAGTACATTAGCAGAGAAGAACTGAATAATTTTCTTATCTTGATAATCCGATTTCGCTGACTTTGAAAGCGGGAAATGTTACCGCATCCTTTGCGTGTACGGGTCGCTTCACAAGGAACGCCTGTCATATTTGGATTTGATTGATCGGTATTTTGATCAAGTGTTCTTTTCTGGAACAGACTAAAATGACTGTTACTAAATTTTTCTCAAAAAACGCACAACGGGAAATTAACGTCCGTTAGCTGACATTTTTTTTTGATAGTATGTATTGGGGTAAGGTTGGTCTGTTTGGACAATCCTTCACCATTAATCCCTCTGTCCCTTTCTGATAGTTACAACTAATTCAAAAAAGGTTGAAGGGGCAAACGGCGATTGGCAATTGCACGACCGAAAGGAGCTGTGGGTAATACGAATTTCTTCTTATTTTTTCTTTCTAAATTACCCAAACAATGCCTCTACCATTTGTCTACCGTTCAGCGATGACCTTAGATGGGTGTCTCGTAGGTTTCGCTGAACGGTGGATGCATTGTTTGGGTAATTTAGAAACGAATAAGAAGGAATTCGTATTACCCACAGTTCCTTTCGGTAGTGCAATCACCAATCACCAATCGCCAGGCGTCATTCGCCCCTCAGTTTAACCTTTTTTGAATTAGGTGTATTCATCGCATTGCAATAGTTTCCAATATTCTACGAGATTAGCCTTTATCTTGTAATGTTATTTAATTAGGTTTTTTTTTGCAATCAATATAGACCTTTTCACGGTTCTCGTCCACAACGCTCAGCCTCGATAGCGTGTAATATATTCTTTAGAATTTGACTACAGCTCGAGATAATTTAAGGAATGCACACTTAATCAAACAATAGACCTAATCAGCTAACGCGTTGCTATGTACGTTTCCACCCAATTCAAATCTTTGGGAATAAGATTCTTTGTCTTATGTATTTTAATGTCACGTGGAAAATATTTGGAACAAAAGTTTTATTCACTGAGGTTTTGAATTGGGTGGAAACGTACATAGCAACGCGTTGGCCGATTAGGTCTATTGAAACACTTCAAAATTCCACGAGCTCAGAGTGTAGTCAGATTCTAAAGAATATATTACATGCTATCAAGGCTAAGGTTGATCGATAAGAAATGTGAAATGGTCTATTGAAAGATGTTGATTAACAAAACAGTATTTAACCCAGAAAAATTTGAATAACTTTTTTTTGAAAGACTAGCCTCGTATACATGTAAATATTTAATTTTGTTCCAGCGCGAACACAAGTCTAAACAGTCAAGAACTAAAGGAAGTCGCCTAATTTTGATTTGGTCTATAAATTTTTTGTCTGACCTTTTTTGTAATGCGCGCGTACGGTAGTAGTGTAACCGGCTCTTTTACTTTCATGCCAAAACATAAGGAATTATAGTTTATCTGTTTTACAATCTTTTGCATATTGACGCAATTTTTCAACGCTAACACAACTTCTTTTAAGATCTTAAAGGATTAGCGTTAAGTTTCCATTTAACATGTACAATTTCACATACTACGCATTTACTAAAATTCTTACTAAAAGGCGATTAATTCAAGAGTTACTGTTACTGCTGTCAATTTAAAAAATTAAATGTCAAATGTCTCTATAGCGTAAAAACGACAACTTGCTGTCGTAGTCCACAACAGGACAAAACAAAAACATAATCACTAATTCGTATTCAAATCATGCTAAAACATACTATCTCATTTCGTTATTAATTCACTGGAAAAATAAAAAAGCTAGTACAATTATAGCAAAAATGGATATTACTTGTACACTGTAATCACTTGTATTAAGAATTAACTTGTCAAGTAGTATGTGACGGTCATGATAAATAGACCGTAAGTGTCCAGTGAATTAATATCGAAATAGGGATAGTATCATTAGTGATTATACCTTTGTTTAGTCCTGTTGTGGACTACGACAGACAGTTGTCGCTTTCGCGCTATAAAGATTTAGTAGTTCAAAGCTGTTTCTATTTTCCATTATATGTTATACATTAAGAGATACTACAATATCGAGAAAGGAAACAATGATACAACATTGTTATATATCACAGTTATCATTATCATCACCGTCATCATGACCATTACCACCATCATCAGATTATCATGAGCATAATCACTTCCCTATTACCATCATCATCATGCCAATCATAAACATCATCATTTGTCATCACCATCATTATGACCATGGCATCATTATCATTTCCCTATTGTCATCACCAACACTAAGCCCATCATTGTTCATCATTAACATCATCATCATGCACCACCACCACCACCATCATCATAGTTAACATCATCATTTGTCATCATTAGCATCACCAGCATTAATTATCACCATGGCATCATTATCATTTCCCTATTTTCATCACCAACACCATGTCCATCATCATTAACATCATCATCATCACCACCATCATCATCATTTGTCATCGTCATCATCAATAGTGTTACATTGTTGTGTTTCTCTCTAAAGTTTCAAGATACTGGTAGTATAGTGGTGCTCCTAGTTTAGTGATTATTGAGTAAGGAGTATTAACATTAAAGCACTGGGTAACTTCATCATCATCATCATCATCATCCTATGACCATTACCATTAACATCATTATCAATTCTCCTCCTTCACCACAGGCAGCCCAAGCAATTCACTTTTACAGTAGAGATATGTGAGGGAAAAAATCGATATTTTTTATTGAAATAAATTTGAACATATTTCAATCCTGTGGTTTTTGAACGTTTTAGAGCATTTTTTCTTAATATTTGCCCAAATGTACTTGGGTAAACATTAAGAAAAAATACTCTAAAACGTTCAAAAACCACTCAGAATGATAAGTTTAAAAGCAACACAGGATTGAAATATGTTCAAATTGATTTCAATAAAAAATATCGATTTTTTCCCTCACATATCTCTACTGTAAAAGTGAATTGCTTGGGCTGCCTTCACATAATCATAATCCATTCTGTTTTTGGTGGGTAAATTTTGGAATTCAAACTTAATTGTTTGATTTGAATTAGAATTGGTTTGATATAAATAATAATAGCTGACCCCAAATACAGAATTAATGCATAATTATATGGTTATCGTGAAAGTATAAAATAGTGTTCTACTGTTTTGTTTCTCTAGAGTGTGAAGATACTGGCAAACTATGCTGGTGGTGGAGCTACATGAAATGGTGCAGCCCACGTGACTCTTACTCTATAAAACAATGTCAACGGCGATGCGATCTCTGCCCGACCCAACCTCGTAAGAACCTTTTGATATACTGCCAATGTCGTTAAGGTCCAGATATATATACATTTTGATATATATTCCTAGCAGTCCCTAGCTACTTTTTTCTTCGGATTTCGAGGAAACGAAGAAAAAAAATGAGCTTTGTCTGTGTTTTTAAAGTTAAAAGTTTCGGAATCAGGAGGGAATCGAAAAGTAGGGACAGTTCGCAGTCTACTTAAATCTATACTAAAATAGTTGGTTCTCTAATATTTGCACATACGTTCTCGAAATACATTATTCCTGAAAATTGGTTTATTTTCACGCTGTTTCGTTATCGAGATATTTGAAGCAAAATTACTGTCACACATCTTTGTCACGCGATTTCTAGAGTTGTGAAAAGAGGCTCGCTTGAGAACACAATCGGGCTCATCTCTTGTATCACGACGCATTTTTGAACTAAAGTATTTTTTCTTTAAAGCCCCAATGACGTCATCGTCTTCCCCTGGTACCTCCGTGCCGAACGTGACACCAACTGTAACACAATCAACAAGTGTAAAACTATCTGTGACAACTACAATTACCCCAACGACGTCATCTAAAAGCTGTCAGTTACCCAAAATGCCTTTCAGTCGCAACGTGCTTAACGACATGTACATTATTGGTCATGTCCTTAGTGCGCATACTGTTGTGAGTGAAACCCAGTGTGAGGATTTCTGTTTGCGGGCTCACGCTTGCTTGGGGTTTAATATTAATATCGACGAATTGGACGTCAAACATTGTGAACTTTTGGATCATATTGATGCCTATACATCAAAGGTTGGCTCACGCTTTTGTTTACTGGACAGAGATAAGTTTAACAAGGTATGAAGAGGAACGGTGTTTTGATTCGAGTGGTTTTGATTCGAGTGGTTTTGATTCGAGTGGTTTAGAATCGAGTGGTTTTGATTCGAGTGGTTTTGATTAGGGTGGTTTTGATTAGGGTGGTTTTGATTCAGTGGTTTTGATTAGAGTGGTTTTGATTAGATGGTTTAGATAATAGTGGTTTTGATTAGAGTGGTTTTGATTAGAGTGGTTTTGATTAGAGTGGTTTTGATTAGAGTGGTTTAGATTAGAGTGGTTTAGATTAGAGTGGATTTGATTAGAATGGTTTTGATTAAAGCGGTTTTAATTAGAGTTGTTTAGATTAGAGTTGTTTAGATTAGAGTGGTTTTGATTAGAGTGGTTTTGATTAGAGTGGTTTTGATTTGAATGGTTTTGATTAGAGTGGTTTAGATTAGAGTGGTTTTGATTAGAGTTGTTTTGATTAGAGTGGTTTTGATTAGAATGGTTTTGATTAGAGTGGTTTATATTAGAGTGGTTTTGATTAGAGTGGTTTTGATTAGAGTGGTTTAGATTAGAATGGTTTAGATTAGAGTGGTTTTGATTAGAGTGGTTTTGATTAGAGAGGTTTTGACTAGAGTGGTTTTAATAAGAGTGGTTTCAATTAGGGTGGTTTTGATTAGAGTGGTTTTGATTAGAGTGGTTTTGATTAGAGTGGTTTTGATTAGAGTGGTTTTAATGAGAGTGGTTCTGATTAGAGTGGTTTTGATTAGAGTGGTTAAGATTATTAGAGTGGTTAAGATTATTAGAGTGGTTAAGATTAGAGTGATTTTGATTAGAGTGGTTTTGATTAGAATGGTTTTAATTAGAGTGGTTTTGATTAGAGTAGTTTGGACGAGAGTGGTTTTGGTTAAAGTGGTGTTATGATTAGAGTGGTTTTGATTAGAGTGGTTAAGATTAGAGTGATTCTGATTAGAGTGGTTTTGATTAGAATGGTTTTAATTAGAGTGGTTTTGATTAGAGTAGTTTGGACGAGAGTGGGTTTTTGTTAAAGTGGTGTTATGATTAGAGTGGTTTTGATTAGAGTGGTTCTGATTATAGTGTTATTGATTAGAGTGGTTCAATTATTTCCTTGCAGAGAATTCTAAGCCCAAGGTCTTGCTGACAGACAATAATCGAACAGTATAATACTACATCTATCTTGGATTGTTTCCCAAATGTACTACACCAACGTATATCAGTCAGTCTCTAGTACCCAGGGTTTCTCTTTTTGATATGGCTGGGGAATTGGGCATCGCCATGGCAACAAAGTAAAATACCCAATCCACATCATTGCTCCTACTTATTTAAGAGGGTTGACAACTTAAATGTATGCAACATGACAGATGAAAGATTATGAATAACAGTAATGAATTATTAATCGGCTGAATAGGATGACATATACTACAAAAGCCGAAAATGAAAAAATGTTGGTTTATTACAAAATATTTATATTTATTATATGGCTTGATAATTTCCTGAATTCTGATTGGCTGGCGCGCGGTCTGTCCAGAGCCGTCTTGGACCGTTG
>JAUPMH010167881.1:0-12962 GCA_032270665.1 Metridium farcimen
TTTGGTATAAAATTCACATTCATGGGGCGAAGGTAAGATCATGTAATTGCGAATTCAAAAAGGGATGTGTGCGCCATTCAAAACTACCTCGAGCCACCTTAAATCAATGTGTACATTATATAACAATCAGTATATAGAACTGCAGATAGTTTTTAGAATACTTGATAACTTTATTTCTTGTGTAAATTACTCAAGCCAAAAATATCAAACAGTCTGTCAGTCAGTTAGTCGATCCGTTAGTTGGTGAGTCAATCGGTCAGTTGGTCAGTTAGTCGGTCAGTTGTTCAGTCATTTAGTCAGTCTGTCAATTGGTCGGTCAGTCAGTCGGTCGGTCAGTCAGTCAGTCTAAATCTAAGTGTTGTTAATTTCAAGGTGTGGTCACTGCAAGTCCCTCGCTCCAGAGTATGAAAAAGCAGCACAAGAATTGAAGAAAAATGACCCACCCATCCTTCTGGCCAAGGTAGATGCTACAATAGAGGGTGATCTTGCCAAGAAATATGATGTCACAGGATATCCAACATTGAAAGTCTTTAGAAATGGAAAACCATCAGAATACAAGGGAGAAAGAAATCATTATGGTAAATACTATAATAGACTAGTATTCCAAAACTATTGAGGCAGAGATTTATTCTCCTAATGATAGGTGGATCAATGAGATTTGTTTGTTTCTGAATATATTTCCAATCGAATATAAAGACTGTTTTAAAACCTGTCTAAGTTCTAATAGGCCCTTTGCAGCTAAAGGTCACGTGACCCCACCTACCTTAAATCCATCTGCTGTGCCATAATGATGTCCAGAAATGGAAAGAGCATGTCAGCATTAGCAAAAAGTCAAATTTTGAGCTATTGATTCTAAATACCAAAAAAAAATAGCAGGGAACTTAAAATAGGTCATGTGTGACCTCTAGCTGTAAAGGGCCTATTCCCTTAGTCCAACCATCTTGTACTTGTAACTGTATTTGTATAGGACAGTTTTCATTAAGTGCATTTGGATAACTGAAAAAACGTTAAACACAAAGCTAAAGTGTACCGTTTCTTGTTTAGGCATCAGTGACTATATGAGAAAGCAAGTTGGCCCAAGTTCACGTCTTCTTTCCTCCATGAGAGCTGTTCAAGATTTCATGAAAGACAAAGACGATGTAACAATCATTGGATTCTTTGAAAATGATCAAGACAAGCTTCTTGAGCAGTACCTTGAAGCTAACAATGACATTAGGGATGACTATGCTTTTGCACACACCTTTGATGCTGCTGCAAAGAAACGTTTTGGAATCAAGAAAAGTTCCATCGTTCTCTTCCAACCTGTGCGATTCCAATCCAAATATGAACCCAAGCATTTTGCCTTTGAGGTAAATTTACTCGTATTATAATGTTAGCTCTTTTTGAGCAGTAGAATGTGGCATTCCCGGGTGGGGGGACTCTCTTATAAAAGGGGGTGAGGTTCTTGTTGTCTCTTTTAGGGTTTAAAATCAGTGTTTTGGTCACACATAGGGTGATAATGATGAGAATGCCCACCAGCTGAGTTTTGTGGTCCCCATCACTGCCATGCCCATTATCTCAAAAATCAGGTCCCTTTTAGGGGTCATTTTAAGAATTTCCAACGAGGACCCCACCCCCTTTGGCTTCCAAGAAAAAACATTAACATATGTTTTACCCAAAATTATCGCGGGATAATGAAATAATTCATAAACTCTATTGCATATAACGAAAAGGCAAGACATGGATTTGAAGGGTTTGAGTTTTCTAATTTTATTTGTTTTTGCCAGGGCAAAGAAGCAACTCCTGAAAACCTACAAGCATTTTACAAAGAGAAGATGGTTCCACTTGTTGGACAGATCAATCCTCATGACCAAGAAAAGAAATACTCTGCAAGGCCATTGTGTGTCGTCTACTATGGCGTTGACTTCTCGTTTGAATACAGAAAAGGTATGCACAGCAATTTTTAAGTTGTATTGACTTTGACATCATATATCCATGGGACTAAATGGTTATTGTTTAATGTACTGCACAAGCAAGCAACTGCATGCTGTGAATCAGACCAGCACATACAAAAGCAACGTGTGTACAACGACGTTAGCCAGTAATTGCGTCAGTGTTTCAATGTAGGCGTTGAAACAAGTATTTATCAATATTCCCTTGGTTAAAACAATATACAAATAAGAAGAATTATAATAATAATTTGGATACCGTAAAAAATATATCAAATGTGATCGTTTATTGTTTTATCGCTTTCCCTCTTTCTGTCGTTGGGAACCCGTTACTGGAGATCCTCTCTGTGAGTTTTCCCTGCCTGACGTAGTGTGGCGAATCTTGTAAAGGAGTAAATAGATCCTCTTTTCATTTCCATTTGTATTTCATTTTCGCCTATATTTTGTATCAACAGCCACACAGATTTGGCGTAGCAAAGTACTTGAAGTAGCTAAGGATCACCGAGATGTCACCTTTGCTATCGCAAATGAAGCTGATTTTGCAGACAAACTGAAAGAATTGGGTCTTGATGATACTGGTGAGGAGGTCAGTGTTGGATGCTTCGATGATACTGGCAAAAGATACCGTATGGATCCTGATGAAGAATTCTCTGAAGACAGTCTTAGAGAATTTGTGGAAGAGTTTAAAGCAGGTGAGTGATGATCATACTGAAGCTGAGGATTATGATGATAATAGTGATGATGGTGATAATGATGATATTGATGATGATGATAATGATGATGAAGATGATGGTGGTGATGATGGTGGTGATGGTGATAATGATAATGGTGATACTGATGGTGATATTGGTGATGGTGATAATGATGAAGATTATGGTGATAATGATGATGATTATGGTGATAATGATGATGGTGATTATGATGATGGTGATAATGATGATAGTGATGATAATAGTCGTGATATTGATGATGGTGACGATAATCATCATGACGAAACATTATTATAATATAAAAATATAAACACACAGTAAAGGTGTATTTCATCATTACTATATTTGTATACTTATATCGACTTATCCATTTTCAGATAATCTTAAACCAATCATCAAATCTCAACCTGCACCCAAGAAAAACGACGGACCCGTCAAGATTGTTGTTGGAAAGACTTTCGACGAAATTGTTCGAGATGAAACCAAAGATGTCCTGATCGAAATGTACGCGCCATGGTGTGGCCACTGCAAGTCATTGGAACCTGTCTATAAGAAATTAGGAAAACACTTCAAAGATAACAAGAATATAGCCATAGCTAAGATGGATGCTACTGCAAACGATGTACCAAGCGATTATCCAGCAGACGGTTTCCCAACAATTTACTTTGCTCCAGCCAAAGACAAGAAGAACCCAGTGAAATATGACGGAAAGAGAGAACTAGATGATTTTATCAAATTTCTGACTGAGAAGGGTACAGCTAGCTCTGCTAAAGAGGAATTGTAATGAGGATTTTGTAATTTAGTTCATATATCTATTAAACTTTTACTATAATATTGCCTATAAGTCTCAGTCTTATTTTCAATGCCTGTAATTTGTTCCGAAAAGACTAGCTGGTGACTTGAATTGCAGAACTGTCTCATCAAAATGAACTATAATCAGCTCTATTTATAATAGAACAATAAACAGTAATGATTTCTAGTATATAGTCGACTTCTTCAAGCTTCTTCAAGTATCTAAACTAGTTTAAAATAGTAGTGGTCATATTTAATTGAAATATACTTTTATAGGCGGTAAGATGAAATAAAATATTTGCACATTTTGAAGAAATTCGTTTGTATTGGATTTACTGGTTATAATTACGTTTACTAATTATATATATATATATTTTTTTAACTTCGGTCTAACTATTTCAGTATGTGTATAGTTAAAATGCGACTTACAAAGTATTTTAATTTGTCAGACTATATCAAAAATATATAATTCACATTTTGCATTATTTTAGTATTCAAGCTCATTTTGCCAGTTCTGGTATTTCAGACAGTTTTTCAGAAGGTTCACTGAATCAAAGGTAAATTATAAATGCAAAAAGGGCGCTCGAGTTAAATCTTCAAAAACTGTTTTGAAAATTGTTGAATCTCTGCCAAGGTTGCCGACTATCAAATGTGTTGTTTTTGATTTGTTTTCAAAAATACTTCAAAAATATACTGGTTGAATTTTACACTAAAGAAAGACCCGGATTAACTGAATTACAGTTACACAAATTATTCATGCTCGCAACTTTGATTTTGAAAATGAAAATATTAACTTAGTCGTATTATAAGATGTCTGTTTGTTTTGAATCCAGGTTCGTTCAAAACATTTGAAATGTTTAAAAATCATAATAATAACCTGTTAAAGAAACGGGAAACACCCAAGGAAGATGTATCAATTGCAGCTATCATTATATATGTGTTCACAATGCTAAACTGGGTTGTATTTGTGTGAGATTTTCGACAATACTGACCATTCCGTCGCAAATGAATATATAACCCGGTATAACATAATAAACAGCTATTTACAGTGGGCAATGTTTTTATAGCTGTACCATCGCTTTGCTTTGTTTACGGCCTTAGAGGAAATCCCACATACTGAAAGGGTGATTTTAATTGGTCAATAATACAATCCGATGAATAATTGAACTGATATTTACGAATACGTGTAGTGTTACCAGACGAGTGTGATTGTCAACAGCACTCGTTGGGTGAGGAAATCACTGCAAGCACTCGTAAAGACATCACTGTAATTTCGCTGAGAGAAAATGGAAAAGTCCGAAAGCCCCGGAGAGGCCGCCGCAATGTCTCCTCCGGTTAAAGACCTAAACCCTGCAAGTAACACAAGCTCAAAAGGGCGGGATGAAATGAACGTTGTTAAGGTTATCATAGGTTTCTTAAAGTACGCAGCCATTGCATTTTTGATTTGGCTATTTGGATGGTTTGGATTTCGCTATATGTGGATCGTTATTGGCACCGTTGTCTACACAATATGGAGCAAAAACCAGGAAAAGAAAAACGAGAGAAAAGGGATTATCCGAGAAGTAGCACAGAACGAGGAAATGACATTGGAAGCTAGACTGGACGAGCTACCTTCTTGGGTAAGGTTTTCATTTATTGTAATATAAATACATTTTTTTGAAACAAATTAAGGATTTTAAAATTGACGGCAAATTTATTTTGTTTCACCTAATTAATTTTTTTTTTACTTTTTTTATTTTACACTGCAGTATAACTCCTAAGTATAACGCTAAGTAATATTTATGATCGTGTAGTACTCTTTAAATTCTTTCGCTTTTTATATCAAATTTGATTATTTTCCATGGAAGAATAGAGTCGAAAAAACATGAAAAATCACAAGAACATTGCTCAAACGGTCGTTTGTTTGTCCAGCTTCTTATAGGTTGCACCAGCTTTCAATCTTATTTATTTTTTAATCTTACTTCAATCGTTCACAAAGAATCACATTTCATTTGTATCTTGCGAAATGAGAATTTTGACATTTCGGTTTAAAGTACAAGTCGGGATATCAGTTTAGCTGGAGTCACGCCATCCCGATGAGATTGCTTAACAAATTTGAAAAAGAAAATTAGTCAGTTTAAACATGTAGACAGATAAGTGCTTAGTAACGAACTGCATTTGAATAAAAACAGCGAAGTAGACCTTTATAAATCAAGAGTAGTATTTGAAGGACTTCTATTGTTGCGGTGGGTTTTCCCAACATGTCACGCGTCACGCCATGTTAACCTTGTACGTGACTGGAAGAGCCGGCCTGGGCAACTTGTGTCTTGATCAGTCAGTGAAGATGGCCACGGAGGAGAAGGCTTTGTCGGATGATCCCGACCAGAAACCGCTTTCTGCGTCCCCAATCCCGCCAATTGATGGCGAAACTCCTGCTCCAGGACCTCAGAAGAAAGGGGGGTCACCTCTAAATGTCAGTGTTGTGAAATTTGCCATCAAATATATGAAGTTTGTTGGCGTCGCTCTTGGCATTTGGTTCACGGGCTGGCTGGGTTTGAGTTATGTATGGGTCCTTTGTGGCTTGTTGATTTTTATGATATGGAAGCTCAACAAAGAGAAGAAGGAGAAGAAACGAGTGATCCTCCAAGAAGCAGCAGAAATGGCAGCTGACGGAGCTATTTCTCCTCGAATGGAGGACCTGCCCGCTTGGGTAAGAAGCTCATTCTTTCCGAACTTTCTAGTTCAAACTGCATGATCTAAACATTTTATCTTATCCATATAAACAGTCTTTTCTACTTCAGACAATGAAGTAGTCTAGCAATTGGTTCAAACATAGTTTCACTTTCAAAATAAGTGTTATAAAAGATATAAACTCATTATAAATTAATAGATCCACATAGACTTTCAGGTTTGGAGTAGTTAAAACAAAGTGCGGTATTACGTGCATAGTGATACGAGGCACAAAAGCTATAGCTTATTAACGGTTATCATGACTACTTCATATTTCCACTAACTGTCCATTTTCAAGTATTTCTGATCAAACTTTTGGCAATAATGATTGTCTACATGTATATAGGTGTGTCGTAATAATTATACCTGTACCAGTGGTGATGTTATTCAACTGTGTTGTCTAGATATCAACTACTCGCATTTTGCAAACTATTTTCTAAATTCCCAATATTTTTTTTTCTTTTACTTTCAACGAAGAAGCATCTTAGCTCTTCATAGTTTCATTTACTCTCATGGACATATGCAAATCATGAGGTTTCACATTTTATCTTTCAATTTCCTTAAAGCCATAAAAGAAAGAAATGATTAAAATTTAAAGATCTCAAAGAAAGTAAAATTTGCCCATCCATTTCTCATTATCTGGGCTAATTTATTATCATTATTATATATTTTGTATTTTGTTACATTGTTTGAATTACAATTGTCTTGGCAGGCAGGCTGATCAAAAATTATTATCAAAATAAATAAAAAATATGTGATATATTGGGAAAACTGCCCAGATAACTGATCATAAAAATATACATTCTTTTTCAGTAACTATATGGTTATATTCCGTTAACAAAAGTCAGCAAAAATAATACCACAAATAAAAACAGAAATAATAATGATAATAATAAAAATAAAATAATTTTAAATAATTTGCCCACCACTAAGTATTATCTATATTAGGTCACTCCAAATACAGGAAGAGGACTTTTAAAGCTTATGGAAAACAAAGATCTATAGATCTTGTGCTGTTGGTAAAAATAAGTTTATCTTCCTGTTTAAACAGAAATATAAGTGTTAGCACCTGTCTAATCCAGACGTGACTTTATGAATAAACTGTGGTGGTCTTTCAATTTTTTCCTTTTTCAAAATAATTTTTTGTTAATCCTCTGTATTGTGATTACCAAGATTCTTATTGACATCCAAAATGTTAACATATAAAAATGCACACGTTGGAAGCGACACAGCAAATTGTTTAAATATATATTTATTTTTTATTAATTTTTATAAACTTAAAAAAGCGCACAGTTTGTAAATGGTGAGAAAAGTGCTTTCCAATATTAAACTATTTTACCAAATATAAAAGAAATCAGTTAAAATACTTATTCATTTTCAGGCTTTCCATTACCTAAGTGGGCTACCCAGTGCTATCCTCTAGTATTGGTTTTAAAATGCTTATTTTCATAATTTCATAATTATTATGAGTATTTATTCCTTTTTGTGGCAAAAACACAATTTGGCTCTGCAGCACCTGCACAGTTTTAACAATTCATGTTTTAATAATTTTGTTTTTATGTACAGTAATTAAAACGGTAGTCTTTTCCAAATATCTTTGACTAAATATTTGGAATAAATATATCAATATGAATACTTTACATTGCAATATTACATTTTGGCTCTCAAAATTATATTCATTCATTATTTGTATAACAAATTCTGTTTTCAAAGGATACAGCTGCAGTCATTTAAAATGCTTTGTCTGGTAGATATTTGAGAACTTACAATATGCATCGTACAGAACGTATTATATATTTCCAATACATATTCATAGGATAAGTCATTAATTGAAAAGCATTACAGATAACTTTATAATGACAATAACACATAGGTTTGGCTTTTAACAGATGTGACATTAGCACCAGGGCTTCACTTGTAATTAAGCAGAAAAGGCATTTTCATTTTTTTGATGGAAACACTCTCAAATTTTTTAACATGACCTAATATTGTTAAAGATATTAGTCTTAAAAGCACAATGGGAAGCACTTTTCTTATTTAAATTTTTTTATTTGCCCAACGAGAGCAAAAAAAAAAAAATGTTTGAAAAAAAAGGAATGGATATGAGGAGATGGTACCGAGGAGATAAGATATATGTTGCCTCAAACCATCAATAGATGAGTTTTGAGCCAATTAATGTTGTATGAATTATAATATTGCTTTTTGTTCAACAGATTTTCACATCATTATCTAACATTCAAAAGTTTCACAATATGGCATCATTTGCCTTTTTTAAACAGCCATTTTGCAAAATAAAATATGATAATTATTTATTGTTTATAATTAACTCTTTAAACTAGACTGTTATTATATGGTTAGCATAGCAACAACTTACATAGCAACAAAAAAGAAGGGCTAAAAACATAAAAGGCTATGTCAGTGTTGGAAGTGAACTTTGACAAGCACTTTGTACTTTTTATTGTCTGATGAAATGGACTGATTTACACTTACTGCCATGTTTCAATTTTTAATCAGTAAAACAGAAATGTAGATTACCATGTATCGTTATGATGTATTGAAAAGTCGTGTTGAAAATCTTTTTTGTTAGATAGATACTAGATAAATAGACTATTGCTCTTTTGTAGACGAAAGTGTGAGTTATTTGTCACACACCATGAAAACTAAGCTGATCAACCAGCACAAGAATATATATTTTGAATTCTTTATATTTTGTGGGAGATTGTGTTATTAAAAACCATGTGTTGTGCAGGATATAGAACGATACTTAAGGCCATTAGAGTGCTGAAAAAAATGAATAGAAACCTGATAATATGCAAATGAGCAGGCTTCAAGATCACATGATAATTGAGACTGAATAAAGAGAAATTGCTTTGTCAAGGGGCTTGTGGCTGGGTTGACAAGAAACCTCTAAAATGTGTTGCTCTTGGATCATCAACTTCTTTAGACACTTGTTTTACTCCGATGGACAAAGTATGCCTCCACCTAAAGGCAGAAATACTGAGGTTAATTCTCTCATTTTGTTTTTGACTGTAATTCATGTTTTGATCAAATTCTCAGTTTTGGTGTTTTCAATATGGTATAATATGATTTCCCCACTGTGTTATATACTAGTGAACGCAGTTATACCCTTTATCCTACTGGGTTTTTTATTTCTAAGTTTGTGGTTGCTATTTTCTATGACTATTGTATTTGGTAAAATCTTGAAGTCTGCATGAACAAATCTATATCTCAATTTTTTTTGTTCTTGTCAAAAAAATCTAACCCTTTGAACATTGCTGTATCTCATTGACATGGCTACAAATGCAAATGCAGGTCGATTATACTTTAGTGTACATCTACAAATTAAAATAGTTTGATCATGACTTAAAATATATAATTATATGAACAAGTCCCGAGTTAAAGAAATTGAAAAGGCTATGCACAAAACACAAAGGACACTTGCCCTTTCTCACTCAAAAAAACGTTTTCTCCAAAATTTGCACATCATATCATAAATTTATGTTTCTATGTTATTTTGCATAAAGATACATTTAAGATACTTCAAAATAATTTTATTATTTAACTGGCTTATTTTATTTTGAGTTTCATTGAGGAATATTTCCAGGAGATATTCCTTTTATATCTTGTACATGCTTTATGCTAATTCATGAGGAGAATTTCTAATTTGAATAACAGCTGCTTTGGTGTTTTTGGTTTGTTCAAAACTTGACAGCACGTTTCTATCAAGCATCTACCACATTCAAAAAATAGTTTTTAAATCATTCAATAGATTGAGCTATTATTATTATTAATATTAAATTTATAATTCTTTTGTAATTAAATATTTCCATTACAATATGGTATAAAATGTTTACCATAAATTTTCTAAAGGCATTGTCTACATGTAATGTATATATACATGTATATGACATTTTTTTTTCAAGTCTTCATTTTTACCATCTAGACAGATTTGCTTAGATATTGATCAGGGCTTTTGAATTAATAAATAAATTATTTATATCTGTGATACTTGTCTAATAATTTTAAATTATTAATTTTCTAGGTGTTTTTCCCAGACGTTGAACGAGCAGAATGGCTGAACAAGGTAATTGAAATCACACAATAATTTGAGTCATAATAATAGTAATTAAACTTGTAATAATAGGCGTCGTTATTATTGATTCTGTAGTTACATGTCGTAATGAATCCTTTTGTGTGTTTTTGATATTATAGTCATCAGTATCAGTATCAGATTCAGTATTATAAATTATTGTGCGCTGAGAGTAAAATATATGTACTTTGTATGTTGTGCATTCTAGAATGGAATAAAAAATTCTAAATATTATTTCAAGACCAACTGCATGTCTCCCGGCCACATGCTTTTTCACACATTAAACTCATGTTTACATGTACTTAGTAAAACATTCTGCCAATAAGAAAAGAATGAATATCAAGTATCAAAATTTAAAATTTGAGCAAAACATAAGGTAGATTTTTACTTTTCAGGTGAGATAAACATTTTTTATAATTTTGTACATTTTTGCCATTATTTTTCTTTGTTTTCAATATGACAGTTTTGGCTGTTGGTTAAAATTGTCAGGAATACTGTCTAGCTTCCAAGCAACCAAGTGAACAATCATGACTACGTACAATGGTAGTGGTTGCTGTAGATAATAGATCTATTATAAGCAGATCAATGGTCTGATACAATGATTTCTTGTTTGGATATATTTTTAAAGCACTTGCTGTACTTTGACATATGGAATAATAATTAATTGTATGCCTACAAGACCATGTCTTTTTTATTATAAATAACTAGTTTGTAACAATTTTGTTGTTGATTAGAAAAAAAGTATAATTTATAATACTACACAATGTCTTCTCAGACATGTAATTATATTAATATATAATTATAAAAATAATCATTTATTTCTAGTGCATCCCATATATGCAAGTGTAATACAAGCAATACATGTATATTGATTATAGCAATACTATGATTCTATTGTAATAGATGATTGTTCAACTTTGGCCATTTATCAACGACATGGTAGTCAAGATCCTTAAAGAAACTGTTGAGCCAGAGATTCAGAAAAATGTTCCAGGGTTTTTGAGCTCCATTCACTTTGCTGAGCTTTCTCTTGGAAATCAGGTAGGAAGTCTTTGAGAAGTAAAAAAGGATGTGGAATTAAGATTGAAATCATATAAAAATATCATATAATCTCTTTATGCTGATATTAAAAGTAGATGGTGCATTTAGAGTGGAATAACTAAAGCTTTTAATCTCTCTATCTCTGCCAGTCTTTCCTGTGTAAGATCATCTTGAAGTGGTTGCCATGGCAAAAATAATGATCTTTGTCTGATTATAATGACATTTTGGAAACCCTAGATCTAATTTGAGCTCCAAGGTGATTACCCTTGCCCACAAGTTTATAATGATGGCTGATTTCCATCTTGTTATTACTTCAAAATAAATAATGATCAATTAATTATTTCAATTCTATATTTTATTCATTACATGTTTGTTTTTCATAGGCTCCCCGTATTGGTGGAATCAAGACTTACACTCAGAATGTGAAACGCTCTGAGATTATTATGGATGTTGACCTCATGTAAGTAATATTTATAAGATTGGGACATGAATAATTAATGAGATTTTGACAAAAGAAATCATGTCTGTGACAAGTTCTGTAAATCTTATTCAGATTTCGTCTGGATTTGCATAAAGTTCCGATTATAATTTTCTCGGCCAGGTTCACTTTTATCTTCAGTTGACATTTCTAGTAAATTTTAATATGGAAGAACTGACGTTGGACTTTCATAATGACTTTACAATTTTTGTTTCTGATCTGTATGCATCAGATCGGCCGCTCATATTGTATGTAGACATATATAGAATTCAGGCAAAGTTAAACTTGAGGCCTTTGCTGTTGCTTGTTTTGCATTGCTATATATCTTGTGACTTGCCATACCATAGTCACTTTTTTCATTTCAATCAGACCAATTACAGACATCAAAGTTTCTAAAGTCTCTGTCTCTCGATATAAACTCTGCCTGTCTATATAAACTTGTACCTGATTGGTCCATTGAGATGGAAAAATGTCAAAATAATGTCAAAAATTCATCAAAAGTTTTTGTAAGCGACTGTGGTACGGCGGGTCACACATTAATATATGAAGTTAATAAATATTCACCGTGTTTGGCTTTGCTATTGGTATTCCTGTGCTTTGTCAATCGTTCTATGCTTGCTTCTTTGGGGTGCCCAAATGTAATGCAGGGGCTTGCACCGTAGGCTTAGTGTTTTGATCACAGTGTTACATAATATGTAATTTTTGCACTGTTTTATATTCTTTAAATAATATAATCAATTAACACTTCAACAATATTTGTTTTTAGTTATGCGGGGGATGCAGACATCAAGCTGTCTGTTAAAGGTGTATCTGTTGGAATTGAAGATCTACAGGTATGCATGATATCCATAATGATATTATGATTATATACAAGTCACACAGTCAACCAACAAGGGGAATTTTTATATTATTTCCCTTGGGATGTGCATGAGCAGAAAAAACTTAATATGTACAAAGGACCTAGAGCTCCGAGGCTGGCTGATGAAGATAGTATAAGCAATTATTGGATGAGGTTGAGCATGATTTTGTAAATTATCAAGGCCAAGGTCTGTGTTATCTGCCGAAGCCTCCTAGATAATACTGACTCGAGGTCTTGATAATTTACGATATCATGCGAAAACCGAATTCAATAATTGTTTTTATTATACATTTTTTAAAGTAAAAGTACAATTATAATCAGGCAAAAGAGACAATAACAAGCAAATCTCGCTGAC
>JAUPMH010167991.1:0-10568 GCA_032270665.1 Metridium farcimen
CCTCTACTTGCACAAACTCGCACTTACAAGCGGACAATCCAACACTGGATATGTATAATCATAAAACAACCTCACAACCTCTGGATCATCTGCCATAATATTTCCCGTATAACCATAATAACCAAGCTTTTTATTCTGCTCGAGCACTTCATTTTTCTTTTTGTCTCGTTTTCGGAAAATCTGAACATCGGTCACCGATCCTCCGAGCTCGGCTTTCGTCAGTTGTTGCATTCCATATATGGTCATTTCCGGACTAACGTCGAATATAAACGGTCCGATGGAAGATTTTTTAAACGACTCGTCAGAAATGTTTGACATTCGTACAGAGATGTGTCTGAAATAAAAATAAATTTCAAGGATCAGTTTTTATATTTCCAAGGGTGAATAGCGCTATCCAGCGGATAAATCCTTATCCAGCGGATAAAACCTATGCAGTGGATAACTTTTATCCGCGGATAACTTTATCCACCCTTCGTACAACCGGCCCCAGGATTGTTAGTTGTATTACATTTATATTTATATATGTTCGTAGCTGAAAAATAGTATATGTATGTAAATAATATCTAAATAAGCAATTCAGAATTGTTCATTTTATTTCATTTTATTTCTTTCATTTACTTCAGTATACTCTTTACATTTCTAAACTTTTTTGTACTCTTATTTTTCTCTTTAATTCAGCACACAACACTGCTCGTATGTTGATATTTAATGAGGCAGGAAAAACCGGAGAACATTTGAAACCCAAGATCATTGTAAGGGAGAGAACACTCTCCCATGCCACCCCTCCCTCACTGAAATATCTGTACCTTTCGTCCCTGTATAAATGCGCCGATGGCTCCGTTATTCCAATGCAACATTTAGTACATGGTTGTAACCTGGGGAGCTGGTTGTCATCGTGTGTAAGCTGACGTGAGCTGGTTGTCATCGAATGGGCGTTGCCGCCACGCGGTCGATGTTTTGGTGCGCTTTTCTTATATAGGTTTTTGATCTTTTTAAATTCGTGATAATCGATTGTCTCGTCTTCATCGCCGTCTAACGCTTTGGCCATCATGTAGAGTTCTACTTGTGTACAAGGAGCGCCTAGAAACACAGAAAACAATTGAAGTTATAACTGAAATCTCTATCTCTATCTATAGAAAAATGTTGCGAATCGTGAATACTGAATAATACATTCCAAGACTGAAATGCATTGTTGGTCTTGTAATCTTAAAATGAAAAAACTAAATTGATCGATTTACTTTCTATATATCATGTATATTGAGCTGGGGCCGAAGGGTGAATAGCGCTATCCACCGGATAAATCCTTATCCAACGGATAAAATCTATTAAAAACCTATGCAGTGGATAACTTTTATCCGCGGATAACGGCTTTATCCACCCTTCGTACAACCGGCCCCTGCCGGTATAGTGTTTTGTTGAGTATGCATTGAAATTATGTAAATAATAACTAATATTGTACGAACTATGCTGAATTAACTTCATAACATATTTACGTAATGGTTTGTTATACCTGAATAATTATTTCAACTGCAAAGATTTGAGTTTTTTTGTGAACGATACTGGATCATCTTTCAAGGTCTACCACAACTGTACGACAGAAAACCCACTACAATAATAACACTGTGAACCTCGAGTAAACGGTTCTAGACTGGCTGTAGCGAACCCGACGATGAGCAGCAAAAACACCTGGCTGTCCTATTATACATGGCAATTGCACAGCTTATTTGATAATAATATTGTTTTGAAATACTTTAGCTCATTAGGGAGAAAAATGTTGTTGTCACCTAGATTCGTACGTATACATGTACAATCTAGATTGGATTTAGGAAAATTCAGGTTTCCTTTACAGCAATTCAATTTCAGTGATGTGTTGTACGTTTTCTAATAGTTCTGGATTCGTAGATAGAGTTCAGTAGAATTGAAATGTTCTAATTTTTCTTTTTTTTTGTTTGAAAACTTTATTATTGAAACCATTAAAGTGAACTAATGAAAGCATACGTTCATTATTTATCTGTTTTAACGAAAACTTAACACGTAATTCATTTAAGAATAGTTTTATTTTTACCGATAAGGAAGTATAATACGTTTTTCTAAATTCCCAGATTAAGAATATATAATCCCTCATTGGGTGACATTGTCTACGAAATTGTTCAAAAACAGCATGAATCGTATATAAACAAATCAATTTCAATACTGCGTTTTTTCAAAATACGTACATAAAAGGGATCCCTTTTAGAAACATCTAGACCTGCGAAATAATAGTTTGTAAAGCGAGATTATAGACATCATTGTCAACAAAACAGCGAGAAAATGGGACTTTTTAATATCACGTGACGACCTGATTCATTTTGTTTGGCGTTTCTCACTGTGTTCACGCAGATAATTCTCCTCTTGTTTTTCACCGGCGTTGCTTGACAAAGATTTTTAATAAAGTTTTAGAAGTGCATACCCTGGGTAGATAGATAAGCTTATTGAAAATAACACTTTGCAGCTAGCAAGCTGCCATGCAGGTACTATACATATACAATATATATCATTTTTAATTTCTTTAATTTATATGTTACTATTCGCTAGTTTCCATTTATAAAATCAGTTACCAGAGGTTATTTTCTACTTGCTTTGTCGTTTGTAAATTTTCAAAATTAGTGTTAAATTATTGAGTTAAAAATTGAGTTCTTCTACTTACCTAATGATTTCATTCCTTGATAAAACTCTTCCAATGATAAAGACCCACTATTATCGGCATCAAACTTTTTAAAAACGTCGATAATTCGGCCATAATTGTGAGACATCCATTTTAGGATTCTTTTCTGTGTGTTTTTGAATACACCGTTATTTTCGACTAGGGTCCTCACCGCACTTTTCTCTTCCACCTATGTACATATAAAATATTAAAACTCATTAAAAATTGTGTTTTTCAAAATTTAATTGAAAATAAATAAACTGAAAGCACCGCTTGGTAGAAACTAAAAGAAATTACATGAGCAATATTTTCTTTATGTTAAAATACACAGTAAAATGATTTTTGGGTTCTCGCGTCTTTATTATACCGGTCAAATGTTCAAACCAATGAGCTACTGGTGAACCCTAGTAGTGAGCAAGGACTAGATGGTATTTAAGCCTTCTGATTACCAGTCAGACACTCTAATCACAGCTGAGCTACTGGTGAACCCTAGTAGTGAGCAAGGACTAGATGGTATTTAGTCTTCTAAATACCAGTCAGACACTCTAATCACTGAGCTACTGGTGATCCCTAGTGATGAGCAAAGACTAGATGGTATTTAAGCCTTCTGAATACCAGTCAGACGCTCTAACCACTGAAGCTACAGTCCCTACTTTTCCCTCCGGATTCCGAAAATTAGCTTTTTGTAAAACGCCTCAAATCTCAGAAACCCCGCTCTTTATAAAAAGCTCGTTTACCTCGGAATCCGGAGGGAAAAGAAGGAACTGCTCGCAGTCTAATGAGCTACTGGTGAACCCAAGCGATGAGCAAAGACTACTTGGGCATATACATTGGGCACACATTTACAAAATAAAAACATTTCATACGAATTCGGAAAATATATTTGTTACCTTTTTCTTTGGCAACGATTGAAGATGTTTT
Source organism: Metridium farcimen (assembly GCA_032270665.1). Taxonomy (NCBI): domain Eukaryota; kingdom Metazoa; phylum Cnidaria; class Anthozoa; order Actiniaria; family Metridiidae; genus Metridium; species Metridium farcimen. The sequence goes on from JAUPMH010167991.1 coordinate 3,605, forward strand.
GTTTTGATGTTTTTCCTTGTTGCCAAGGCGGGCTTGTGGTTTGTTCTTGTTGACATCTTTTCCATTTTCTCCGATAATTCGTTATCTCTTGTAGCTTTTCCTCGCCCTGGAATTCCCCTTCTGGTTCTGGTGTTATTTATCTTTTCATGTTCTTCTTCAAAATGTTTATCGTCATCCATATCTTCAACATCACTTTCCAATTTTTCCGATAATTCTTTATCTCTATTTGTAGTTTTTCCTCGCCCTGGAACTCCTCTTCTTGTTCTGGTGTTATTTATCTTTTCATGTACTTCTCCAAAATGTTTATCGTCATCTATATCTTCATAATCACTTTTAACTTCGTCGACATAATTTACAGATGTTTTTGCATCCTCGGGAACCCAGGGGTAATCTTCTGTCGCTCGTTTCTCGCTTTTTGGAACTCTCCTTCTTGTTCTGGTGTTATTTATCTTTTCATGTACTTCCCCAAATTTGTCATCTATATCTTCATAGTCACTTACAATTTCGTCGGCATAGATTCCAGGTGTTTTTGGTGTATTTTTACTCCAAACACCTCTTTGGTTTTGAGCATTTGTTCCTGTGTGGTTTCGACCAAAATCGTAATTACCTGTGTTTACTGTTGACGATTTTGAACATAGGTGTTTGTCGGGATATTTGAATTTTCTTGGATTCGCACCATCGTCTGAGCTGAAAGCATTTTGTCTAATAAGTTCATTTCTGTTTATATATTTGTGATGGAATTCGTCAGAGTAGTCATTGCTGCTTACGAATTCGTTATTTTGAAAAGTGGTTGATATTTTGTTCTTGTCGTAATTGTAATGATTTCTATAATTAACATCGTTTCCAAGTGATGGAATGTTGGTCAACTTTACTGAGATTTCTTTTGCTGAAGGTGTCATTTCCTTATGAAGCCTCGGTAAATAGATTTGATTGTGTCGTTTATAGACATTCTCATCGTTATCAACCGAGTCATAATCACTATCATCATCATAATCACCATCAATTACGCGTTGCCTATCCCAATAACTTGACCTCGGTGTCGTCGGATTTCTTCTATATTGATCCATTGTTGGTAAAAAGTGTCTCTCTCTCTCACTGGTATCAATGCCCTTAATTGTTCGTTGGTAATCAAATCGTCTGTCCCTACTTTTGACTTTAATAGCTCTGCTAGATGGATATCTTTCCAAAATCTTCATTTCACGAATAATAAGATGATTACTCCAGTATTTAGCTCGTGTGTCCATTTTGTGCTCCTTTCAAATGAAAACAAATGAGTATAAGCTACAACTGAAATACACCTTGCAAGATTTAAATAAGAAACATGGATAGAAGTTTACACGTGGACTTCCAGCAGACACTGATCTTGGTACCTTTTGTGTGACGTTTTGGCTGTGCGTACCTATAGTTACCACTAGTATAGCTGTTGTACTTCGCGACAAAGGATTGGCGTCGGCAACGTCAGTAAGTGCAACTCTTTATACTGTATAGATAACCTTAATTGCTTCAACAGTCGTTATCGGATAAAAGTTCAAAGATATCTTTCAGCATTTTGCACTGAATGTTTTTGATGTGCTTCTTCGATTAACCTCTTCTGGTGTTTAATCCTTTTGAACTTCCACCGCTAAATGTTGCAGATATATATGTTATTACGTTGAATAAAACGTTATAAATGGCTATTATTAGTCTTGTGGTTCATCTCGATATTATTGCTAAAACCGCAAAAAAAACCTTTATTCAGTGAGATACTTACATCTCAAAATACCGGCTGTTAGAATTGTTACCATAACTACACTCATCAAAACTTTATGAGTCTATTGAAATAGACGAACGTACGTACGTACGTAAATACTGACATTTCTCAAAATACCGGCTGTTAGAATCTTTACTATTAAAACAACACTTATCAAAACTTTATGAGTGCATTAAAATAGACGTACGTACGTAAGTAAGTACGTAAATACATTTCTCAAATGGTCCGTTTGTGAACACGTGACTGATTCGACAAACAAAAGATTATAAAGGGAGGCTATCTCATATAAAAACATACAATTATTAAAAATAAGTATATATTTAACAACCATCACTCCACATCGGGGTTCTTGAGTCTGTAAGGGTTGCTCACACACATTATACCATTACCAGTATTTCCAACCCCCATCAAGGCTCTCCTGTGAGGTTTGCTCATGCTTACGACCACTCCACTATATTTGTGGGTGTGATGCTATATGTTTTTAGTTAAAGTAAATATGTGTTATATTGCAATGTGTGCATATGTAATTATTTCAACACTCAATGTTGCAAATATCGATGTCAGTATTGTATTTAAAAATAATTAAAGTCATTATAGGTTGTAAATATGTTGTCACTGGTAATATTGGACTGCGAACTCTTGTCCATACTTACGAGTCGTCAATGAAAGTTTCCTCTCACAGATCTCTACCTTCTTCTAAATAACCACCACATCTCGTCTTTCCCACAGACTCACTTCCTAGCTTTCCTTCTTCCTTCTTGATTCCCTATACTCCCTGCCTTCTCACTTCTATCTCCCTAGCTTCATATGAGCCCCTCCCAGGGGGGTGCATGCTCCCATGGTCCTTTGATCTTTTTGCATTTTCTCCCTTGTTCCCCATAAGTAAAATAACTGTGTCCCTAAAATGTTTTACCTTATGTTCCCATGATCCCCAAAAAACTATTATTTTATCATATTTTGCTCCCTTGTTCCCTGAAAATAATTTGGCAAAAAATAAATGCGCTTGTTCCCTGCTCGAACTCGCATGTATCCTCAAAGGAAGTTGGAAATTAGATATACAATGCTTTATGAAATCAGTAAAATAAAAATTAAAAAAACCCTAAAAAATGGGACGATTCCTCCAAGTCAATTTATGAAGCTGAAGCATGGAATCGATTTAACGTGTAGGATGAAGATTTCGGCCCCATCCGCGCTATCCCGACAGAAAACCTAACGTCGCGCTAGTCAAAAGAACAGAGAGGGAGAGAACCAGCCCCTACTAGACTATATATAAACGTTAAACCCCTTTGCGCTAACTAAGCAACTATCGATTTATATAATCGAAAAACTTCCAGTCTATATTCGGTGAAGTTTTATTGTTATGCTAATATTAGTGCCATTGTTGAATGAGCCAACCGGATCTGTTTGTTAAAATAACAAAATAGAATCGAATAATGATATTAAATAATAACAGGCAATGATAAAAAATAAAAATCTGATATCAACATCCCGAGGGGAATGGGGAGGGGGATTTGCGCGGAATTCGCGAGTGCGTAAGACTGAGAACTAATCTTCGCATCATGGCGGCCAATTTGAACTGCGGAAATTACTGTCGGCGAAACTTCGATCATTTCACCTCAAAGTAAGTACAATTTACGCTTCAAACTTACCAATATAACTAAGGATAAACTAAAAATCAATTCTGTGTTGTAAGTTTGATTCAAAACTGTCCAAATCTGAAATAAAATTCGTGAATTTGAATCAGTGCTTTGGTCACCATTTATCCTCACCAAAGACTGTAAAAAATCTGGAAAGTTGGTTCACAAAGCTTGAAAACTCCTAAAGTTACACCTGAAAAGGACTTCATTGAGTAAGTTTTTTTGACGCTATTTAATCAATGATAATATGTAGCGATATTCATTATTACAAATGTTCACAAATTTAGTTGAAAATATAATATGGGAAAAGTTGTGCAAAACTTGCCATGTGAAAAAATGTAAGCCAATCTCTTGCATCTCTTGGCAGAGAAGTGTAGTGTAGTGCCATGAGAACAAGTCTAAAATTGTTGGCTTAATTATAAACATAGAATGGCTAAATGGTAGAGAATTCCAATTTAAAACAACATTATGTTGGTCAAATTCAGTATTTTCTTTCCACTATATCATAAAAATCCATAAAATTATTATCAATTAATGCACCTATCAATGTCTTGCTCCAACGGGGGGAGTGTGGGCACACCCAGGGGCTATTGATATGTTTTCATATCTCTTTGTCAATAGCCCTTATCCTGGGGACATCAAATTCATATACTTACTCATATATTTACTGTTGTGGACACAGAAATTATTGTATTGTATTGTCAAAAAACATTGAGCAGCCCCAGATACGGGCAAAGTTTATGTTCAATAGCCTGACTTTGCCCGGACCCCCCCTGTTGGGGCAAGACATTGATAGGTGTATAAGGAACAATACCTTAATACTGCACTTGAAATAATCTTTGTTTAATATATTACTACAGTATTGAAATTTTTGCAATCAGATTTAAATTTCATGACTTACAATGCAGCAATGAAAACAATATATTGCAAAATCTTTCCAAATTTATTTGCATCAAAACTAAATGTATTCTGTAATAGAGACCTTTTGACAACTAAGCATATATTCATGTCTGTCTTTGCAACACGAGAAGAGGGGGGGGGGATGTACTCCCTTTGTCCAAGTGTTAGGGGTGATTGGCGGTCAATTTTACAAATGATTCCTAAAAAGTATGCATAAATTAAGAGAATAATCAAAGCTTTGTTTATTTCAACCCCTAAAGGGTACGACTGTGCGATGTTCTTTGCAGCTAAGCTTATTATTACTAACAAAGTCAAATAAATGTTACATAATTGACTTTTGAGCAAAAACCCTAAAAGATACATGCAGGAAATAATTTCAACCCATGAAGGTTTTTTTCTGGGTTATCCAGTTTTCCTCCCCCAGGAAAATTTGTTGTGTGCAGAGTTATGTGCTAAAATATTCAATGTAGGGCTGGTGAGTGTGAGTGTCCCCAAATAGTAGGACACTTGTGTCTGGCTATAAGATTGCTCATGTATTAATATACAAGCTCACACATCCTGTGAAGTCAGTGATACATTTTTAGCAATTTAAACAAAGTTAATTAATTTTTTTATTATTCAGATTGAGATATTAAAATCAGTGTTACTTCGATTAAATTGCCTTAGACTGAGATAAAAATATTCATTAAACAAAAGCTTTTATTCATGTACCAGCCAAAACAGATAAAATTTGTGGCTAATATATGTCTTCTTACAGCTCTAGAAAACACATGACAATACTCCAGTTTCGAGATCTCTTTTACTCAGTGTTAGCCTCAATTGTGTGTAAAATATGCAGAAGTTTAGATAAAACTTGTGAGATTTCGATATATTTTTATTGTCTTCTATGCTCACAAATCTCTTTCATTTGCACGGACTGTTACTGAACAAAAGAATATATTACATGGTTTTGAGGCTAACACTGAGTAAAAGAGATCTCGAAACTGGAGTATTGTGTGACAGTAATTCAATTTCAATATCTATAAAACAAAAAAACCCGAAAACCAACCAAATTTTTAGGAAATGTATCTTTTGAGTACATATACACCTATTTCAAAAATCGTTGTTGCAGCCGAAGCTACAGTCCACACTGAAGCCTGCAGAGGATGTCGGTAATATGAACTGAATGTGTGATTTATTGCACCATTTTTAAGAAATATTTGTTTCATGATCTACAACTACAACAATTTGTTATGTTCATATAACACAAACATGCACATACAATCAAAATATGTTATGAATAAATCAATAACAAGAGAAGAAATACCGACATACTTTGCAGGCTTCAGAGTGTGGACTGTAACGATTTTTGAAATAGGTGTATAAAATACTAGATAATATGCTTTCTGCAATTTATAGTTAATTAGATATTAGCATTTTGATGTCACATGAAAACCAAAAAAAGTTGGGCATATCCAATAAATATCACAGGCGAAAATATAAAAGCTATTATATTTGCTAAAAGTTGTTTTTTCATTGATTTTTATATTCCTTTTACATCGTTGATATTGTGGGAACAAATGACACACAAAACGATAGCATATCTGACACAAATAATGACCACATTTTAAAACATGGTACTGCCCTTCTTTAATTGTTGTTGTTATTGTTAGCGATAATTTGTTTCTTACGTCATTGACTTGGCACAAAGTGGACACAAATAATAATCACAGTTTTGACAATCACGATAGCACATCTGATGCAAATAATGACCACATTTTAAAACATGGAACTGCTCTCTTGAAGAATGCAAATCCTTTGTTGTTGATATTGTTATTGTTGATAATGATAAGTTTTCTTACGTCATTGACTTGGCACAAAGAGGACACAAATAATAACGACAATTTAGACAATCACGATAGCAAACATGATGCATGTAATGGCCACATTTTAAAACTTGACATGGTTCTCTAGAAGAATGCAAATCCTCGAGACAAATCACACAGTTCGAGCGACCAGCACTTTCCAAACAAGTGTGCGTTGCTTTCAAAGTCGACGGTATACAAATATCACATTTTGTGCAATGGAAATAGTTATCCATTCCTCCAACTCTGCAAGTACCGCACTGGTCGCAGTGAAACTGTCCTTTCTCTGTATCATCATAAAGCCTGCATTTTTTGCAGAAGTAAAATCCGAATCTGATATTGCACTCAGAACAATGCGAGACAATACCTTGTAAATGACCACAATTGCCACATTTTACTTGCTCAACGATGTTCCTATTAAGTTCGTGGTCTTCGTTTTCGTTGTGGCATAATCTACATGAGTATACTTTACGGCAACACGGTGTATACAAGGCACATTTTCGGACATAATGACGACAAGGAGATGCCATGTTTACACTTGAAATATTTCCTCCTACAGTTAGGGTTCAGTCTTCTTTCGGTCCACAGTCCAAAGGGATCCCAAAGTTTCTTATCATCAAGCATTCAAAAACAACTTTTTTGGTAAACTATTTTGTTCTAATCAATTATATATCAATACATATTGTAAAATTATGTTTCACATTAATCTATTTTAGTTTGAAAACCTTTCAAAAGCGTACTTGATTGTGCATTTTTTATTTTAAATGCATAAATTACTTTATGATAATTTCATTCATAATCATCACTCATCCATGATAACAACACCATGTATA
>JAUPMH010168102.1:2113-12926 GCA_032270665.1 Metridium farcimen
CCCCCCCCCCCCCCCCCCCCGATAGTATTGTTACAGGCTTCCGAACTGGACACACGTACAAAAGGCTACTTGTTACAGTTATTCAACTTTTCCATAGCTGCAAATCTGTCCGTTTTTAGTTGTGATAAAACGGTATACATTGTTTCTATGTGTCGTATTAAGCTAGCATTTCCGACAACAGTGACCCCGTATATCCGTTGAACCAGTTCGATGATGCTTATATGGTAATGATTGGCCTGGTAACATAACACCTCGCTGCCCCTCCTGTAGCAAACCGAGGATGAACGTAGGTAATCGGCTCCTGGGATGAAGGCTTGAAGTTTGAACACTTCAAAATTTAAAGATGATTTAAAAAATTAAAAGTGTTCAAATCTTACTGGATTTCTTCATTGATTTTAATTTAAAAATACACCCGCAGTCCAAAAAATGTTTGACGATCGACTTTTGAAAAACTTTGAAATATTGATGATAGAAAATTGTTATTTGCTTTCGATTTTATTTTTGCTTTAATTTAGTACCTGTTCGAAACTGTCTTGGTCGAAACTACAAAGGATCGAAGAAGCGCCTAGCTACTACGTGACTCTAGTTTAAGCTCCAGCCAACAATTAACCAAAACATTGTATTATTACGCAAAGCAATCTTTATTTAATGTTATGTTTACTTTTTGTTTAATAAAGGAAATATTTAATTAGCTGTTCAAATATATACAATGAATGCTTTTTAATGCTCAAAACAAAATTATATGTATTCTGCAATTGGCTCACTATTTCAATGTGCAAGAGTTGTTGAAAAAATCAATTTTATAAACAAACATCTAATTTTGAATGGCCAAAGGGTCACACATTGTTTCAAATATACATTTAAAAAACATTAAACTTGGTTTGGTCAAAATGATGCATTTTAGAAATTAGTTTCTCATGTTTTCATCATGAAAGGGACCGATTGACATTTTTAGTTCATAGATTGAGAACATTTGGAAAAGTATTGGGAATTAGTTTGCATAAAAAAAAATGAATTTGCAAAGAGCAGTAAAGTGGTCAGAAAGTAAAAGCTTATAGAGTAACTTAAAAGTTTTATACTGGTTGAGAAAGGCGCCGAACAAAGGAGAGATTAAAAACATGTAGCTTAAGCTCATCAAGAAGAGTAAATGAAAAGCTTTAGCTAGAATAAAGAAGCCGGTATGAAAACCTTTAGCTTGTACAAATGATAGAAACAAATGGCAAGCAAGGAGAGCGAATGAATTAAAGGCTTCAGCTAATATAAAAAGATAATTAAATATTAGAAGCTAGCTTTTGCTTGCATAAAAAAGAAATTAAACTCTGCATAGAATAACTGAGAATTAGAGAAATAACAACCTTAATTTTGCTTGCATAAAACGAAATTAAAGCTTTAGATAGAATAAAGAAGAGAAATGAAAGACCTTTTGCTTGCATAAAAAAATGAAAGCTTTAGCTAGAATAAAAAACGAAATTAAAGCTTTTGATAGAATGGAAGACCTTTTGGCTTTTGCTTGCATAGAACCATAGTTAATAATGATAGAACGAAATTAAAGCTTTTGATAGAATAAAGAAGAGAAATGAAAGACCTTTTGCTTGCATAGAACGAAATTAAAGCTTTAGATAGAACTGAAATAACATAATGAGCTGCTTTTTAAGCCGATATACAGTGGGGGTCTACGTCGTGTCACGTTCCTAGATACCCACATGCCGACAAACGTGGCTGGCGATGCAGAAAGGTCGGTGAAAAGGTCGGGAATTACGTCATAAACCATACTCATATATCCACAGGCAGCATTCTGGGAATTTTGAAAAAAAAATTACTAAAAATTCCACCGAAAAAGTAGTACATTTCCCTTTAAATTAAACCCATAAATGATAAAAAGCTTCTTTATTATCAAAGATGTCAATATCAAGGCCACAAGCTGTTGCAAGTTTTTTTTTTTTGAAAGTTAAACTTGGTAATTCGATACTGGTGAAATAACTTTATGTCAACAAGGTACTTTGGAAAGTAGATAGGTCGGTCCGAGCTATATCGGATTACCATGTCTCCATGCATGGCCAAGGTTATTCAATCGATTATAAAATTATTTTGTGGTACCCCTGGGGTACTAGGGTGTTTTTGTCCCCTTAGAAATTTTACCCAGAAATACGCTGATATGTAAAAAGAAAGTTATGACTAATGATGGATTTGGGCCAATAGGCGTCAAGAGACAAAAATAGACTGGCTTCTTAGAACCCTTGAGTTTCGCTTTGAGTACATTAATTATTCACGTAGCAAAACGCATTTTTATTCAAAAATAGGGTAGAAAATTCACAGAAAAATTGAAGAGAATCAAAATAATGTTCAAATTGTTTGTAAACTGTACAAATTGAGTTGTACTTTTTTATTTTTCTTCATTTGCGTGATTTCCCCCCTAATGGTTCCGCGAACTGTCAAATCATCAAAAATATGACAAGTCTATCAAATTTCCCCTATGACGTAGGTTTAGAATGTCTTGAATTCCTATTGGGTAACGTGCCCACACCTTAAAATAAACAGCCAATCAGATATCGAGAAAATGACATCATGAAATTTCCGCATGCTACTTATACTGTAGGACCACTGTACCCTGCATATGCAATCCAATCGATTTGAGAGAGAGAGCAATTGTTATTCAAAGTCTCTTTTTTAATCATTTTAAAAATCCCTTTGGGATCCTTACTATTAAGAAATATTACTTGAAGATTGTTTTCGAAAATGCAGTGTGGTTTCACAAAGGTAAGAACACCAATTTGGACGAACTTTACACTTATTCAAATGCCAAAGTTGAAACGGTTTCTATGAACTCTCGGTGGAAAGTATTCACTTAAACTTACTTTCGTTTGATGTTTTTTAGGAAAACAGTGGATATCACACTAATACATCATTTGAAGATGATTTGAAAATCATGGTAAGATTTCATAGAATATTTGTGCTGTATTCCCAATGCAAAGTTATGACGAAGGCGCTGAGTTCCGCGTTGAATCGTTGATCGCCTTTTTATGCCCTTTAGATCTTCAGAAAGTACTTTATTTTTCAAAGATATGTTAAGATATCGTTGGATAATAGAATTGCGTCGAATTTAAGAATAAAATATGTGGAATTCCGAACTTTTTTAGTTAGAACGTTCCATTTTACTTCGTTGCAGTCTCGCCTCAGCGCGTTGCAGCGCCCACGCATCAACGTGTTTTTCTTCTTGTTTTGTGTGCAGTTTTCATGCTTTATGTTCTAAATTGTACATATCTTATCTTTTAGAACTGGATGCAATTCGGGGGATTCGTCAATCCTGCAGATTTGCAGCAACTTCAGGGCCTCTACTTGGCAAACCGAAGTGATGTTCCGATGGCAACACCCGCACAGTGCGTCCCTCAAGAATCTCAACATTGGGGCTACGACAAAACCTACCCAGACCTTGTTGCTTGTAAGTACTAAAAATTACACTTTCAATTTGTTGTTGCTTTAAGAACAAGTTTTAATTTCTTTTTTTCCGATTTTTTTGCAGATTCGCCCAGTAAGTTCACCGATAGTGACTATGCCTCCGAAACTGAAAGCGATTTGACCGTATCTGAGTTTCTAGACGGAACGATCGAAAAAGCACAGATGCAAATGGCTCTAAAACAAGGTACAGTCTTGAAACTCCCTCGAGCAAACCGAAACGCACATGTTTTCGCTTGACTTGCACTTTCAACATGTATGATTGACAGGTCTATTTTTACTAATGACGCACATTACATGTCAAATGAAGCACGCCCACTATGTCCTCGACTTCCTTGTTGTAAAAAGTGAATAACAACTAATAAATGATTCATTTTTCCTCTTCCAATAGAAATCGTTGAACAAGAAAATAATCTTGGAATGTCTGACGAGCACGTTAACCAGTGGTTGACTCTTTCTGGTAAGTTGATGTTATTTAACTGTTGTATATAATTTTAGCAATTCTAAATATTTTTGTCCTTTTATCTTGTAGGAACCAATTTCATACCTGACTTAACAGTCCTTGATAACATTCAAGATATCATCAAACAAGACCAACAGCAGCCACAAGAATATCAACAACAGTCTTTCACAAGCATGCTGCAGCCTAAAGCTGAAGACTTCTCAACATCTCCATGCAGTTCTGTCATGCAATGTATTGAGCCAGCTCACAGCCCCTTCTCTGAGTCAGATGCTGAGTCCGGCATTGATACGGGTAGTTCATCAGAACCAGACTCGCCATCCCCTTTGTCAAGCACTGATGTCATTGTCCCACCAGTTACCTATCGTACAAGAAGAAAGAGAGGTCCAAAACCACCAGCCAAATACAATGGCAATGGCCCAATCCAACTCTGGCAGTTCTTGCTTGAGCTCCTTCTTGACCCCAATAGCAAGAAGCTTATCAAGTGGACACACGATGAAAGGTTCGAGTTCAAGCTCCTCAACCCACCATTGATTGCAATCATGTGGGGGAAAAGAAAGAACAAGCCAAGTATGAACTATGAGAAGCTGAGTCGTGGTCTGCGATACTACTATGACAAACACATCATTGACAAAGTACACGGTAAAAGGTATGTGTACCGATTTGTCTGTGATATTGAAAAGATCCTAGGCTATGACCCTACTGAGCAGAAGAACGAGGGAAACGTGGAGGATGCTGTGTGCGGAGAACCTGAAGTAGCTGCAGAATCCCATAACTTCATCACTGAACACAGTCCTGAAAGTACTGTGGATAGTGTTGGAAGTGAATGGGGTTTCACTGCCTACTTCAATCAGTAACGTTCTCATTTTTTGTTCGTAACCTGGCCCCTAAAATTGGGGCCATCAAGGTAAAATTACTGTTGTTGCTTATTGATGAGCCATATAGTTTAAATATTTAGATTTGATTTCATTTTTTAGGTTAGGTTATTTTTGTAGTTTTTTGAGTTTTATAATACATAAATTGTCAATAGAAATTCATGGCCATCATAAGTAGCAGCAGTGATACATGTAGCTTGTATCAAGCAGTGTTATTATTTATTACAACTTGATGCATATGGAAACAAATAACCTTGATTCCCTATGCATCAAGTCGAGTTTCTTAGTAGTGCCATTCAGTGAATGGTCTGCTTTGAAACACCTTCTTTCATTACAATAATTGTTCAGTTCGACCTAACGACAGTATAATAGTGTTCAATTTAAACATTTCTTCAACTGAACAAAGTCTGGTATTGTAGTAAGCTTAGAATTGCTATACCCTCTAAAAGGGTAGTCTTTTATTGATAAACTAGTTAGTAGACTAAACCAAACATTCATGAATGTTCATGAATTTAAATTTAGATCATATTGGTCTCTTTTCGGCCATTGTATGTGCCAAACATTGAAAGTTATACCCGGTATAGTAATACCAAAAGTTATAAGTCAAGTTCTAGTTTACAACAGGGTATCTCTGTTGATTGAAACTAAACTTTGTAAGTTTGTAGTGAAGGAGGAATAGAATCTCCTATATAGTGTTATGAAGTTGTAGTAAAACAACTATCTGTAAATAAGTAATTATGAAAGGAGTGACAAAAACTCCATCCATTTAGTATACAGTTTGTAAAGGGATAATATATGATATCTCCTTAGTTTTGTGAATGTTATTGTATATTGTAAAATTGTAGTACCAGAAAGTGATATTTTATTATTGAAATTATTGTAAACATTTTGATTTAATATCAATGTATGTAATAAAAAGTTTTAAACAAATTCTGTGTTAATTAATGAGTCATATTCAAACAGTAAATAATGTATTGTCTTTATATAAAGTGAAAGTTCTGTAATGAAATCAATCGTTGATGGATAAAATTCCCCAAGGGACCCCCCCACAGTGAACAATGATTTCTAAAGGGAAGACTCCATTTAACAGCGAGCTTAACATTGAAACCGAAAGAGTGCATCATATTTCGAGGCAATTAAAAAGTGTTCAAGCTGGGATATTAGGGGTATCTTGGCAGCTGGTGTTATAAAAAAGCCTAATAAGGCATCGACAATGATTCAAAATTATGTAATCTACGTGGACTTTGAAAATCTGTTGCCAATTAATTTTAAAATGGAGCCTATCGGTATAAATTTAACCTTTTTCTACCATACTAGAACGTTCATTTGCCCTTTATTGGGTAAAATTGATAAAAACAACCTTACTTGCTTCAGTACACCTGACTCGATTAAAGAAACGATAATTATATTAGCCATCAGTTATGTATTTTTCATTCTAGTCTACCACGAATCCGATTGGCCGAGAGCATACGGTGAATTTTCGGTAACGTGAAATTGACCGGGTAATGCTATTATCCGCTAACTGAGGCTACGTTTACACGGTACCGGACGAAATTTTGACCGGTCAAAAAAACATCCGCTTACGGGTTCCGTTCACACGGGACCGCGCTAAACGTGCAATAATTTGGACGTCTAACCGGTCAAATATTAGGCTCAGATTTCAGCCGTTGGGGTTTCGTGCGCCCGCGATTTGAGAGTATTCGTCCGGTACCGTGTAAATGTAGCCATAAACAGCCCAGTGCGCATGGACAGATGTTAAAACCACTGACAAACCTTTGATGGTCTCGTCTGAACAGAACGAAAATATTGATCGGTTCCGTGTGAACAGCATGTCCAGGTAGATCTTTTAACCGGTCAAAAATTCATCCGGTACCGTGTAAACGTAGCCTGAATAATACATTTTTTGTCTAGTTCCCAGGCTCCCTCCGTTGATTGGAAGATTTTTTTGTGCAAGTCAGATTTTTTTTCCAGTCAAACAGCGTTGCATGATATTTTGTTTTTCTAGATTGTTCGATTTTTTTGTCACATTCTGTTTGCATGATAATTTTTGCAACAAGTATCAAGCCAAGACCGAAATGAATGCTGGTTTTTATGTTTATAATGTATAGAAATTAGATTTGTTTTCTAAAGAAGTAACAACGTTAACATAATGTAGGTATTTCCACGTGTTTGTTATTGTATTACCGAATCAATTCTGTTGAAAACAAGGTTCATTTCGGTATTGGCTTGATGATTGTTGCTAAAAGCTGCGACAACGTTTTTGAAATAAGTCTATAATTAGCGATTGTCTCATTTTATATATGTCACTTCCCGATCATTTCGTTCACAACAGGAAACCCAATAACGGATTATTTAGACTTGTAGCCCTTTCTCAGCCTAGCCCCCTCTGTACTCACCCACAGATTCCGGATAACTGCTCAGACCATCACGAAAGCTTACTAACTTTTGCACGTTTTGTAATACGGAATTTTTTGGATTGAGAATTTGCAACTAAAAATAAGACCAATTTGGACTCTTTTTTTTTCCTGCTCTCGTAACTGAAAACGATGTTTTTGGGTAAACGACATTTTATATGTCATTATTCTTTAAGTATCGATCTTTGTTTCAAGTTTGATAACACAATTAATTTTTGGAATAATTCGTCAAGAAACAAAACATGAAAAAGCCTTGCGTGGTCTCCCTGTGGTAAATTGATTACTATTGAGAGTAAAGACGCAGTCCTGAGATCTGAAGTATAAGACTACACAAACTTACCCTATTCTGCATGTATTTTAACTATAAGATTTAATTAAAAGTAATGATAATATTTTTAAAGCATACAAAGTACATCATTTGCTCAGAAATAGCTAAATAGTGATACATAATATTGGTTTTGTGTAGATTCAAAATTAAAATCTCCTTACTATGTTGTATCTAGAGGAAGTAACCAGTGACGTCACTAGCCAGGTGCTTGATTCTCATTTCCTCTCGACCAACTCTACAGAATTCTTTCAAGTTGTGATTTTTTTGCTCCTACAATGAACCAATAATGTTATAAACAATCGTTAAATTAGTGTGCAAGCCTAAAGAATAATTCCAAGTGCAGATTGAACGCATTTATCATCGTTTTCTGGACGAGTTTGGACGTTTCCGCCGGAAAGACGCTTCGAGTTTGGTGAGTTGTGCGCGCGAAAACTGTCCAACGGAAATGGCTGACTTGGGCCACAATTACTGCTTTGACTTGAATAGAAATACGTCTCTCAAACGTACAAATACCTGCAGCTAAACTTGGTACATGTTTTGCCATTTTAACTGCTTTTTAGTTGCAGTTTTTAAGCTACAAAATGAAGTTTGTGCACGCAAAGGAAGTCGCTCTGACATTAGTAAACAAGAAAGCACGACCATGGCCATTTGAAAATTGCGAGTTTGAGAGATCATGAAATCATTGTGTAGCCGTTCATCGTTTGTTTCTGTTTTTCTATGAAAACCATCGGTCCAACAAATTTATAGGTATTTTTTGTGGGATTTTTACCATATTTTTGTTAATTCGAAGTGAACCATCATACACAAAGATTCTAGAACAGTTCTATCTGACATTTAATAATTGCCTCTTTTCTACCTTTTTATCTCTAATGTTTTGTGTCCTTCTTTCGAAAATGGCATGAAAAGGATGTCTTTTGATATAGCGGATGGTGAATAGACAGAAATGTTATTAGCATAATTTAAAATGTTGTTCTTATATGATATCGTGGATGTAGCTTTCTACTCTGGAAACCAGAGGGTTTCTTGATCTACTAGTCTTTGTATTTATCATTTGTATGTCTATGTTCGATATCCTACAAACGCCAAAGCAAATAAAAAAAACCTCTGGTACCCATGGTACTATCTTTTATAATATTTTTGATGAATTTTACAGCTTTTTACAGTTTTTTAAGTCATCATAAAAATGTTTTAAAGAAATAGTTTTAATGTACTATTAATCACGATAATAATATATACTGTCACGATATTATCGTAATTTTTGATATAAAGTCTGCAGTATGCAAATATAAAATAAATGAAATAAGAAAAAATAGAAAATAAGAAACAGAAAAAATTTAAACAAATTAATAATTTAAACACATATATTCTAAATATATTTGCATTTATTCTAATGTTACACCATAACTAGAACACAATTGTCTAGGATTTATTTTAACAATTTTTATAGCCAAATTGCATAGGAATTTTATAATATTTTAATACAAGAAAACACCAGTCTAGGAATTATTTTGACTATTTTAATCCAAATTGCCTAGGAATGTTTTGAAGCAAAATCATATTGCACATCATATATACTACAAATTTGACAACATTTGTTGGATACTTATAATTCAAGCAAACATTAAATGAAAAGAATATTTTATTTTGTGAGGGTAGATACATTATAACTGGTTACTTAGTAATAATGACCGGCCTTAGATAAGAATCCCAACTAGCAAGGAGGTATCAACCAGTTGGATTTATTTACAACTGTTGCCATGGTTGAGAAACATATATCAGTTTGTTAACCAGAGAATGATACATGGGTGTGCGCAGATATGGCATTTATATTTGAGTGTTCCAATTTGATAACTCACAAGAGAGTGCAGTTAACACGTGAGATATCAAATTTGAACACAATGTGTTCAAATACGATATTTCTCAATGGCAGAAATCCCTGTAAACCATTTTTTTTTATATAGTAAAACTGCAATAATACATTGGTATTTTTATCTCAATTTGTTAATATTTGAAATAACACCTACCTGTTATATTCACAATGTCTTTTCATTTTACCAAGAACCTGGCAAGATCCAGACATGATTTTACAAGATCTTGGCATATGTAACTCTTAATCTGCAAGAACCTAAAACATGAACTTTCAAAGAAATTTACTTGCCAATGTTTTAGCAAGATCTTGGATGATCTTACCAAACCTTATAAGATGCTCAACCTGGGATAATTATTGACATTTTTCTTCTCATTATCATTAGGTAATCATCATACAGTACAATGGATGAGACTACAACAGCAGCAAGTGATTATCAGTTAGTGATCATCCAGACTATGGCAACAGAAACTGCTAACCAAGTACGCTTACTAGTTGAAGAAAACGTTGGTAGAAAACTAGAAGATTTTACTTTGTATCACAATGAAGAAGAGGTATGCATTTTGACAAGATTTTGATTTCTATTTAATTTATTCATTGATAAATGATTTATGTCTGATACATGCAGGTAAATTATATAATGAAATTTGTACCACCATAAAAAATGTTGACTTTACTGAACTTTCAAGCTTTAGCCCAGGTCGAAACGTCAATCTGGTTAAGTCATCATTTTTTACGGTGTTACATGTACAAATTTAATTCTATTACCTATCGTTTATATCAAACACCAACAGCGTATACTAGTTTACTTGCTTGTTTCCGTTCTAATTTATGTCTGGTTTATGATTCCAATGATATTTTACATAGTATTGATTGTTTTGTCTATGGGTCATCAATTATTTGTTGGTTAATTATTGAATTTTTTGGTTTGATTGATTGGTTATCAGTAATGATTGACTGACTGATTGATTGATTAGCTAATTTGTTTGGATGCCTTATTAGTTGATTGATTGATTGGTTGATTAGTTGACCTGTTTGGATGATTGATTGACTGGTTGATTGACTGATTGATTGATTAGTTGACCTGTTTGGATGATTGATTGATTGATTGATTGATTAGTTGACTTGTTTGGATGATTGATTGACTGATTGATTGATTAGTTGACCTGTTTGGATAATTGATTGACTGATTGATTGATTAGTTGACTTGTTTGGATGATTGATTGACTGATTGATTGATTAGTTGACTTGTTTGACTGATTGATTGACTGATTGATTGATTAGTTTTGCTGCCCCTTCACTTTGGAACTCATTACCTGATGACATTAAAAACGCTATTTAAATCATTATCTTCATTTAAGTGTAAACTCAAGTCCTTCCTCTTTTCACAATATTTTGTATAATTAATCACTTTTA
>JAUPMH010168323.1:0-12920 GCA_032270665.1 Metridium farcimen
AATTTGTAACACCGTAAAAAATGTTGACTTAACTTTACTGACGTTTCGAGCTTTAGCCCTTCGTCGGAGTAAAAGGGAAAATATAAAAGTCTTTTAATGATTCTGAATTAAATGAGAACAAATAGGCGTGGTTCTTAGAAACGTTCTGCAAACTCGATCTGAAAAAAAATAAAAAAATAAATAAATAAAAAGTGTGTTTAAAATTTACAGTATACAATGTAGGATTTCAGTGTAGCATTCAATGTAGTTTCAGTATTTACCTGTCATAGAAGTTATCTTTTTATGGTGAGTTTTCCGAGTCTGCAAAGCAGGCTTAAAGAGAATGATTCTTTGATGTTCAAGGGGTGGCGGATTTTAAAGATAACATACCTATTAGACTGAGCATTGTTTTTTACCGTTCAAGGCGGAAATTCGCAAATTTCAAGCACGATGCGCTTCCCTGACAGACATTGCGATAAAGCGTTAGATCCGCGCGTAATAGAACTGAACAAAAGCGAAAGAGACCGATATGAGATGAGAAGGAATTCGCCAAAAGCGTTGAACGGAACATGTTAAAGATCGGAATTCCTTTTGTGTTGATACTTGTCATAGAAAACTTCCACACTAACTGCTGAGATATAGTCACATCGAAATAAAAATGTACAAACATAAATCACTTTTTTAAAGTCTATGCAATCTTATAGCCACACACAAGTGTCTTACTATCTGGGGAGTGACTCAGACCCGGCACAAGCACTAACCCGATATAAATTGAATTTTTGAGCAGACAACTCTGCTCATGTATTTCAAAGATTCAGGGTGTTTCCAAATCATGACACTCTTGGAGATATGTAGTGTTGTAATAGCAAATATAGTACTTCATCGATAGTACTGACTAGTCTTGCATCCATTACTGCCTATTCTAGCTAGTTTTGCTAATTGTAAACGAGAATATAACATTTAATTAGAAATCAAACAAGATAATTATATTTCTTAGTATAAAATACCAGTTGTTGTGATGCGAATCAGGAGCGAAGGACCACACACTCAAATATATATCTTTTCACACTATCTTGTACGCGCATTTTACTCTCTTGTTTTCTACTATTTTCACCTCTTCAATATCGTTCTTTCTCTCTAAATTCTTTATTGTTTCTCTATATTATTACTAACTATTTTAAATTATATCTACAATGGGAAATGGGTTGTGTTCCGCTCAACAATCATCAACACTTATCCCAAAATCGTTGTCCAAGTCGCAGCTAAGCAACACGCATCAAGCAAAGACCGAAATCAATGCTGGTACGTTTTGTGCTAGTAATTGAAATCAGACTTGTTTTCTAAAGAATTCGAACTAGTAACAAAATGTGAGCAACAGTTC
This sequence comes from Metridium farcimen, assembly GCA_032270665.1. Lineage (NCBI taxonomy): Eukaryota > Metazoa > Cnidaria > Anthozoa > Actiniaria > Metridiidae > Metridium > Metridium farcimen. The sequence continues at coordinate 1,361 of JAUPMH010168323.1, forward strand.
ACGTGCTTGTTACTGTATAACAATCAATTTTGTTGATAACAAGTGTAATTTCAATTTATTACCAACACAAAACCAGCATTTCTATACGATCTTAGCTTGATCATGCTATTCGGTCTTAGCTTGCGGCGATGATGATCTTTTGAAATGGGTGTATAACTCTCGAGCAGAAAAAAACTACCGCTTGTCATACATCTAGGATTCAGTACCTCTATGCTGGTGGCCTTTGCAAGACGTTTCAGCACTGTAGATAAGAGTTTATCAGAGTACGTGGACTAGACAATTGTACTTTAAAGATGTCTAATAATAGGTTGTTTTCTACAGGGCGATATTTGACAGATAGGTGGTAGATGGTTATCGCCAGGGTACATCAAAGACACTCTATTATTATATAACACTGTTAGCACTTACTTATGTACTGGTATTACTGACAGACGCTGCGCTTGTGAAGTATAATTACAAGAACGTTGTCCTGACTTTTGTAATTTAGTAGGATACATAGGAGTTAATTAAAAGACAAAAGAAGATCACTGTAGCTGAACTCTTTCGTCTGTTATTTCTTTGATATTAGATAACTAATGTTCTTTTTTCATGTGACAACATTCTTGCAATTAGGTGTAATATATAATAATAACCTTTTTAACGTTTCAATCCTCTAGCTGAACGCAGTGCGCCCTACTAATCGAGGAGACTGACTCATTCACACTGACTACCTCTACATTTAATATTTTGCATGCAACTCGGCCCACATGTTCATTTTTTGCTGTGGGAGGAAAACCGGATAACCCGGAGAAAAACCTATTTCTATATCTATTTTTACTGATTCATACAATGAAGACGGGAACTGGAATAAATGAAGGAATGCATTTTAGAACTAGAATAGCTACGGCCATCGAGTAAAAATGCAGGTATTTACGCATCTTGAACAAATTTATTTTTGAACTGATTTCTACAGAACCTTACGTCTAAAAAGTACCTTTCCCATTTACCAAAACTTCGGCTTTTCGCAGCTTAATTTTTCAATTTTGTTTGACCGTCACAATGCATATATATATACACATCAGTTTCCACATTACTGAGGGGGGTGCCCAAGGTAGGTTTGATATCCCGCACCGCTTATATCAAGATTTCACAAATGTAATCTTATAACACAATACTTTTCACATGTATAGTATAATAATAATACTAGTTATTTCAAATTGAAAGTAATAAATTATATTTTATTGAGCGCTAATTCCCCATGCATGCTTGAAGGTTGCCACAAAAATCAATTCTAGTATTTTTGCTTGCTTTGTCAATCATAAAGAAACAAGAGAAAACCTTTTTGAAAAATATCGAAGATACGGGGTACGATGCGCAAGTCCAGCCCGTCTTTCCCCATCACCCACTTCTAAGTGCGCAAAGCATTATGGGTATTATTTTATTTTCCAGACCGTTTTCGCCAGAGGGCTCTAGACAAACACACACTGTGTTCAGATTGATGTCGGCAAAAACTACAAAGACAAATTTGCCGTGCAGAGAACTTGGTCCAGTTATGACCATGATTAATCGCGCGTTATCTCCGTTCTAACTGCTAAACCTGCAATTTCTGTATTTCCATCAGTTGGAGCCGTACAGAATGTAGTCCAGTTTTGTACTGCCATTTCACGGTTTGTAATTTACTTTTATAGGGACACCAGCTCTCTGATATTTGATCTTGAAAAAGCAAAATTTATTTCAGTGGTAACAAACTGAAATAACATTTTAAAATATTTTCATTTGTTAAAATATTGGGAGTACTGTATTTCGACAGCAACCTTTGTGTCCAGTTTTGTGCAACAGATTCAAGGGTCGTACAATGAAATTACACTCTCTAGCTATCGTTAGTTTACATCTTGGTTTGTTTCGCTAAGAATGTGCGATATTTTTGAGCGCGGGCAGTTTACTGCGCAGTGAGAGTCATATATTTTAACCAGGAAAACATACTCAACTACTCTGTCAACAACTGATGGCTTCTCCTCCAATCAAACCATGCATTCTGAAGCTTAATCTTCAGGTTGCTTGATGTAGTTTTTGATTTTCCTATAATAATATTAAATATTAAAATATTATATTAAAATACACGCATGGCACATGTACTGGCGCGATACCGGGCAACATCCTATAGGCTTTCCAATTTGTAAATAATATCACAACTACTTTCAACAATAATAAACACCCTTGACTTGCGTTTATATTAAAATAGAAAAGGTCATTTGTAGATAGTGTTCTCTATAGACGTGAACATGTAAACTTGTTCAATGTATCTCTTGCAGTAATATCGATTTATCGTAATGCAGTATTATAACTGTGCGATATTGACCTGCGATTTTAGCAATACTATCTGATCTTTTCCTCCCCTTACAGCATGACGTTAACGATCGAGAAAGTCTAGATCAGTTATAGATCCAAAACCCAGAACAAAAATTCTAGATTTTGAACTGGATCTTGACAAGGAATTGTTATATCCTGGGATAAATAAATATCAATAATCGTGCAGGAAGATTGATCCAAGGGGAATGCTTCAACACATATGAATATACGTTTGTGCGCAAATTATACTTTTTATTATTTTCATTTTATTTTCAGTTATAATCATATTTTTGTATGTTCAGTGGCAACAGTATCTTAGTCAACCATTTCAATAAATATTATATTATATATACATTCGATATTATTTATGTTGAAAGTCAAAAGCTGTTACATCTATAAATCTATTCTATCAATCACTTGTTCGGCTATCTTGGAAAATGTTAAAATTCAGCATAAACGTTTTTTATTATTGTTCTAATCTGGATATGCAAAAATCAAATAAATGCCCAGTTGTCCAAATCCCATATTTAATTAACTCTTATTAAAACAAATTAAGTTGATATTAAAGGTTATCGCTTATTCTTGCTTAACATTTAATGAACCCCATAGAGTTAGTTGGTCCTAATGTCGAGCTTTGAACAACCCATGCAAGTAGGAGCCAGATTTAGCCAGAATCGAAAATGATTTAGTCTTTTTCTATTTACAAACAGGAAAAAAAAGAAACATAACAATACAAAAACAGAAAGCTAAAAATAAACATTTCTTTCATTTTACAAATGTCGTCTTTTCTATCATTTGATGTATCTTAAAGTATGTATATCTAACTAATTTGATATCACAACTTATTTACTTGCCTTAATGTTTTCGCAATACAATTCTCTTGGAAATATCATCATTTCTGGAGAGGATTGTATTGGAATAACATAGGATCTAATAACAACTTTATTTCTATACATATAACTGTTGGTATCTCCAGAAAGACAATTAGCATTGGTTGAAATCCTCCTTCGTTTCTGCGACTTTCTTCGTTGACGAACTTCCTCGGATTCTCTTCCACTTCATTCGTCTGTTTTGGAACCAAACTTTTACCTGTCTTTCAGCCAAATCTAACGCCATGGCGATTTCATATCGTCTTAGTCTTGTTAGATAGTTATTCTTGATAAACTCTCTTTCAAGCTCCATTAATTGGTACTTGGTGAAGACCGTTCGGTCCTTGCGTTTTCTTGATTTGCTGTCATCACTTTTATCTGTCTCGAGATCTGATGGTAGAACGAGAAATTGCTTCGATTACTAATCAACAACCTTGGAAAACATCCAGGAAATGACTAGAAATTCATTAAGGGCTAGACCTCATTTAGATATCAAGGACTTTATCTAGTTTGTTAGAGATTTTGTGTCATAATCCCGGTTATAGAGAGCGTGCCGTTGTATTAATTTCCATTTTTGATTGGAAAATAATTATTCCATTTTTATTGTATTATATTAAGAGTTTCCCTTCGTGGTCGGTTATTGCCAAGCCTGTTCTCCTTGCAAATCTAAAATAGTCATCGACGATCTTACTGACGTCGTAAGAAGAGAGCGAGTCTGTTTTTGGGAGATAACAAGTAGCTCGATATATCGGGGGCCCATTTGAGACTCTGTAATATAAATTGATTTATAGGCGGTTTTTAACTGGTCGTCACTTAGTTCGGTTTATTGGGGTACACCAAATCACTTATAGAGCCATCAAAGTGATGCCGATATCTTTATGGCCGAAACAAAAAATTCAAAGTATTAGAGACTCGATTTATAGGGATAAGACCTCGATACATGACTAATATTTGGCACATCGCGAAGAACGAAGCTGAGGAACAAGAGAGATAGAACAGCATGCACGGTACACGTAGGATATAAAATACTGCCTGTACTCTTACATATATATGTACACATTGGCTACATAGAGAGGGTGTGGCCCTCGAATAAAGACACAAAAGACAACCAAAATGGAAATGAACGTCCAACAATATTGTTAGGCGGATTTTGATTACTGAGACATCTAAGTAAGTGATTTAATTTTAAATAAAGCGATCAATTGTTTCCCAGTGATGACCAAATAATTGACGAAACGCTATACTCCTATACTTACAGAACAGCTCGATTCCAATAACCCTGATTGAAAACAAAACACCTTGATGGAAAATGATCAGCCATCTTTTGAAACGTCTAATTTTCTTTTAGTTAAATCCGGAGACTACATGACAGAAGTTTTTCGTACGTCCGTATTTTAGAAAAGGTTCAATAGATTGTCCCTTTAACATTTCGCACCGCCGTGTTTCGAACGGAACTGTTTGTCACTCGCAACGAAAACAACTTCCAACAGGATGCATTACACTGCACGTCTGACGATGTTTTTACTTCAAATACTACATCAACAAATGTCCTTCTTTGTTCTTGTTGGATTGCCATTTTGCTTACCCTAAAAACTAGAGGGTTTCTTATGGTACTGCTTCATTAATTCCTCATCTAATTCTTCATTTTACCTTTTCACAACATAAACCTTTTTCATACAACGTTGTAAGCCCCAAAAAGTAATCATGTTTTACAAAGTCCATGTTTAGAGTTCTAGTATAACGAAGCGATGATGTTTTACGGTCGATTAAATGTAAATCAATATCTCTTTATCGTGGCTGGCTGTTTTGTATAATTATTCACCTTTGGTAAACTAAAAAGCAGTAAATTAACAAAACGACTACCTTCCCATGTATATATCTTTATAAAATGCTCCAAAGTCATCTGCAATGTTCAAGCAATTGAAAAGTAATCATATCAAAATGTTAACGATCCTACCAGAAGGGTCCAGGTTTTTTTGTTAATGAACATATAAATATAATCTTGTCTATAAACATCAAATTATTAGTTCCAAATTAGTTTCAGAAAAGTTCAAAATACAATCATACTTTAGAAAGAACAACTTGCTTTCTTTTTAACAAAAGTATGGAACGTTCAGGTAAGGTGTGCGAAAGTACAATAAAACCTTGTCATTTATTATTATACGATATCCTTGTTAGCACATAATAATCTACACTAATTTGTACATTGATTGTATGGTACACTAACAAATTGTTTGAATATCCAGGTTTTTTAGCGTTAAGCTGAAGCAAAGGGACTTTTTCTGGTCATTCATGAAGAACATATTTTTGTTTTGTGAGTTGCGTTGTTTCAACTCAGCGTCATAAGTATGGCTTTTCAAATACGAAAACTATTTATTTATATCTTTACACGTTTGAAAACAACAAAACTTTAACTGTAATTGATGGTAAACAGCTTCATAGAAGCCACAGTGATTTTAACATTGAAGTACACACAGCTCTGACAGGGGAATCAGATAATTTATACGTAGCAGTATTTCAACTATTTTGTACTTGATGGAACGTTGTTTGTCGTAAATTGTTTTCATTGTTACTACTTTGGAATAGTTCTATCGGGATGCAATGTTCATACACTTCTAATTGGTAACTTCAATATAGTAACAATAACAATACCTTGATCGTTGTCAGAAGATTTCTCGCTCCTTCTGTCTTCATCGCAGTACTCGTTTGTTGTAGGAGTAATGTACTGTGTTGGTTGTTGATAGCTCTGCTGGTGCGTTTGTTGAGATGGAAGATAATTCTTGTAATAGAACGATTGATCATAGTATGTCGATTCTGCCATTGGTAGGGGTGGATGGGAGAGTGGAGGGACCCTAGAGTTGATCATATTCGTCGTAGGATTGTTCATGTTGTATTGGTCGTACCCTCGGTAGTCCTGCTTCGTTGCTTGCTGCATACACGACTGTAAGTCATTACCAGGAGAAGAGTACGAATAGTAGCCAGGATATTGTGTTGCTGGCGATGTAAAGTTCATCGCTGCAGAGTAGAGATCATACATGTTTGAAGTCTTAAACGCTACTCGCTCCGCGCAAACCAGGAGATGTGTATCTCTGTATGAAATTTCGTTTGTCGGCGAGTGACTTAAAAAGACGGTTCCCCTGAAAGCATCTGTCAGTGAGTGAAATTGACACCACGTACAGTCGATGTCGCTTTCTTTGATGTAGCCAATCTACGCATCCCGCATTAACAAGACTGCCGGACCGGGGGCGGCATGGCACTATCGGAAAGCAACCCTCTTTGTTTTTTACCAAACATCGTTTTAACATTCACAATGTATCCTCGTAATATGATCAATATCTAAATGCTCCATATTACTATGGAGCTATGGCTATTCTAATGGCTAGAATCGCGACAGTTTAGCTCACTTTACACGGCACGACAATCAATTTAGCGGTGTGTTTTCATATACACTAGCTCCATTTACTAGCTTCAAGTGGACGCGCACGCTTTATTTTAATGCATGCTTTGGTGAGGTATATTCTACACCGGTGGCCTTGAGTTGTGTTCTCTTTCAATCGACGTTTTTATGGTATAATTTGCGGCGATTATGCAAGAACAGATACAAGTCATCAGCAATGTCGGCCTGTTCTAAAGAAACTGCCAATTGGCCACAACATGACATACAGCAGAGCACAAAGCTGCCGCTCAGACCGACCCTGGAAGAGTACAGAACAACTACCTTCACTTTAGACCACGTTTCAAACTTACTATAAAATGAGCACCACGGTGTAATAAAATGGCTTCCATTATGCAAACTAAATCTATGAAAAAGTATGATTGTTGATTTTTTTTGTATTTATCAATCTGATACAACATAGACGCTAGCAAAACATTTTTAATAAGTTTACTCTTTGACACCTTTAGATCAAGCAAAGTTTAAATAAACTTGAAATAACACTCGAGTTTCGAGAGGTCTGTTCTTCAAGACCGGATGTATCATTTTATCATGCTCTCGATATCTCAAGTGAACACTTTATCTTTACTAATCACATTATTAACAAACACCTAGACAATATTTCCGCCATTATGTTACTGTGTGGTTCTAATTTTAAAATAAATCACTTCAAGTATATGTTGGAATAAATAAAAAAAGATATTTCGAAAAGAAGTCCAACTCACAATTAAGGAAACATTGTACAACGAATATGTACAGTTTCCAACTTCATAATTCAATACATAGTTTAATTTTTCATATTATATCATATAATATGAGAAACTATGTTTTGAATTATAAAGTTGGAAACTGTACATATTCGTTGTAGGCAACGTCTGGTATTTGAGATGGAAATTCAATCGAAATGCAAGCGAAAAATAAATACAATTGCATAAAACAAATGTCGAAGACCTTGAAATGTCATCAAGATCCATTTGTATATCAACTTCCTCTTTATTGCGACGACGTAAATTTAACATCATATTTATTAAACGTATTGATATCCTACAAACGACAGTTGCCTAGCATGAATGCCATTTTACAAGGTGCAGAAGTCTTCGCGATAAACGACGTTCGAAACGACCGTAAGTACCACTCTTTTATAAAGAGATACGGTATTAGTGTTACTCTAGTCTTTATAGAATGCTAGATATCTAATATGCAACATGCAGGACGTGAAATAGGTGAAACCACATATCAGTGACCTGGCCACAATGTTTCCACCCCGTTTAACTTACCGTGACGTGCCTGTGGGTTTACAGGTTTTATCTCCTGAGCCCCAAGGGTAATTTTAGGGAACAAGAGGAACAGCAGCATTTATTCAGTTCAGGGATTAGGGATCGTTTTCAAATTATTTTCAGGGAACAAACAAAACAAAAATATAATAAAAATAGTTTTTTGGGATTATATATGGGAACAATTACAGTAGCAATCAAAAAACCGTGGGCACCCAGAAATATTTATTGCTCGTTGAACAACTCACAAACAACTCTAACTACAAAACGTTTATCATACTACACATCATTCAAACTTCTTGCGGTGATATAGTTGTTTCTGAGTTGTTCAACGAACAATAAACGATTTCTAAAATATTTCTAGGTGTCCACGGTTTTTTTGATTCGCACTGTAAAACGCATAATATAAAACCATCGTTAATATTAACTATGATAAAACCATTTGTCCGCAGTAGAACTCTTTCGCTTTTATAGTCTCCTTCACAGTTCCCTGCGCCATCTTCAAAGGTAGCCTTTGCATCGCGAAACGAGCGAAACAAACGTTGAGCTTGCAATGATAGAGACCTTTTAAGACTCTGCGGGACAATTATTTACGTGTCTCTATCATTGCAAGTTCAACGTTCGTCTCGCTTCTATGTAAAGGCTCGGCTACCTTTCAAGATGGCGCAGGGAACTGTGAAGGGGACTAATCGTCCGTTTTAATACGGCCAGTATTTAAACAGTCCCCATCAAATGCCATAAATAAAAGGTATCAATTTCAGTGTTTTGAATATAAAGGACACTCGTAATTACTCTAAAAGTTCTCCATTTTAAAGAAGTTCGACCGTGACACACTTACAACATCTGAAGGCTTGGTACTAAATGGAAGTCCACGCATGCGTACTATCACATCTGCTTTTGTTGATACAAAATTGGCGGCAATTTGTGTTACATCAATTGGACCTGTCAAAAGATATGTTATCAGATGAGAGATAATATTGTGGTGTACTACTTAATGCTTTTGGTCGTTTGTTATTTCACTGCGGTTCGATAAATTAACCTTAAGTTTCTTAGAAATGTTTTAGTCGCCCTTCATGTGGTGGCATACGTATTTTACTGCCCAGTTTAAATGACGATCGAATTTTCCTTCAAGTTTTATCAAGCAACAGTAATAAAAACAAGTTTGTTTTGTTTTCCAACTTATTATTTTCCCGACAATTTTCACAATATAACACAACGCACGCATACATATTTCCCGTTCTTTTTAAAATGATATGATGCATCCACAATTTTCCCCCGCCTTTCCCCCGTCATTTTGAAAATGATACACGCGTTTTCCCGCATTTTTCTAAACGACGCACGCGTTTTCCCGCATTTTTCTTCACGATGCACGGATTTTCCCACCTTTTCCTAAACGATGCACGTGTTTTCCCGCATTTTTTAAACGACGCAAGCGTTTTCCCGCCTTTCTCTTTACGACTCACGCGTTTTCCCGCACTTTTCTGAACGACGCACGTGTGTTTTTCTTCACGACGCACGGATTTTCCCGCCTTTTTCTAAACGACACACATTTCGTTTTCCACCCTCTCAAAACAACACATTACACTTTTGATTTGTTCTTGATAAAATTGACTTATTCTTGCAGTATTTTAGTCTTACTTTTAAACTTTAGAAAAGCAAAATGAATTCTAGTAAATATCCCAAGGCATTCCTGTTTGCCCAGGGTTAGCGACGACAAGCTGAAATAAGTGCTTTTAACTTTAACACAACAAAAGATTCATTTGACATTTCGTAGCCCCGAGGGGCCTACAATGTCTCTAAATTAGTTCTAAAGGAACACGGTCGATATGTTTATCAATTCATACCTCGAACAATTCGTAGGAAGTCTTGTGCAGTGGCTTTGTAGACCTAAAAATGAACAACAAACCGACAAATTAATTATTCGTTTTGATTAGTAAAATATGAAGACACATCTTCAGCATTATTTGACGAAGAAACAACAAAGTTTTTAATCGCCATTATTATTAATATTTCGTAAATCAACTTTTCGGTATTATATGTAAATAATATAATTCCACTTATTTTGTATGCGTAACAACAATTCATTTCGCTTGTGGAATCGCGGTTTGCCGTTTACTAACTTTAATTCGTCGACAGCCTTTTAAAATAAGCGTGTTGTATATATGTCAACTGCCAACGCCATTCGCTGTGACAACCTTTTTAAAATACTAGTATATAGAGTGGTTGTTGATGAAAAGATAATCAGCATTTATATTTGATTGCAAAATCTTTCAATTAACTTCTATAAAGTGTCTAACGCGGATCCGACTTTTAATCTTGCTGGCTCCAAACTTAGAAAAACAAACACAGCTAGTTTGTAATACTGGGTTTAAATCAAATGTTTGTTCTGCTTGGGTCACGGGATGTCTATTATCAATATAGTACAGAACAATCTGGGGGAAAATTAATTTATTAAACACCAAAGTGTTTTGGCGCTGCAAAATTGTCCGTAACATTAACAACGTCTAAAAACACAGCAATAAAACTATCTAAAATATCTCATTTTCTGGACTCCGATAAGTTTTGGAACTTTGAAATTACCCGCAACAATAATAATAATAACAATAAAAGCAGGAACTCAATTGTAGGTCAAGATAAACAATTTACAAACCACAATCGTAAAACTATCTGAAAAATTGCCCATTTTATGAACTCCAAAACCTTTTGGCGCCGCGAAATTATCCACAATAAAAATAACAACAATAATAATAAGAAGAACAGGAACTCAACTGTACGTCAAGATAAACAATGTACAAATCACAATCGTAAAACTATCTGAAAAGTAGTCCATTTTCTGAACTCCGAGAAGTTTTGGCGCCGCGAACTAAATTATCTACAACAACAATAATAATAATAATAAAAACAGCAGAAATTGTACGTCAAGATAAACAATGTACAAATCACAATCTGAAAAGTAGACAGTCCATTTTCTGTACTCCGAGAAGTTTTGGCGCCGCGAAATTATCCACAACAACAATAAAACAGCAGCAGGAACTCTAGATAAACAATGTACAAATCTCAATCGTAAAACTATCTGAAGAATAGTCCATTTTCTGGACTACGAGAGGTTTTGGCGCCGAGAAATTATCTACAACAATAAAGGAACTGAATAAACAATGTACAAATCGTAAAACCATGATCTAAAACAATAGTCCATTTTCGTCCATGAGCACCGAGAAGTCTTGGCGCCAAAAAAACTATAAGTAACTTCAACAGGAATTTTATGTTAAGATTTACTAAATTCAAATTAAAAGATTAGAAGATATTGCTTCTCAGACTGCAAATCCGTCCGCACTTTCACAAAAAAAGTGAACAAGTTAGAGATTATCCCGGCCCTGCACGAACATTTTGTCCTTGAAAAGGAATTCTTGGCAAGGGAAATTTGTTCGTGACACGGTACAAAGCAGATTTTATAGATTTTCTTAGTCAAGAACGAAAAGAAATTGCCAAGCACGCAATTTAGACAAGAAAGTGTGGCAAGATCAGCAACAGTATTGTTTTAGAAGCACTCTTACTCAAGTCGTTTTGTAAAAAGCGCTGTATAAATTATTATTATTATTATTATTATTATTATTATTATTATTATTATTATTATTATTATTATTATTATTATTATT
>JAUPMH010168544.1:2500-23655 GCA_032270665.1 Metridium farcimen
CCCCGATAACTCGAACCATCAGCAAATGATTTGTGTCATACAGTTTGCGGTATTTTACCCTCGATAACCCGTGCGAAACCCCGATAACTCGAACCATCAGCAAATGATTTGTGTCATACAGTTTGCGGTATTTTACCCTCGATAACCCGTGCGAACCCCGATAACTCGAACCATCATCAATTGATTTGTGTCATACAGTTTGTGGTATTTTACCCTCGATAACCTGTGCGAACCCCGATAACTCGAACCAACTCGATCATTAGGACCGCCATTTATATTTGCTTCATACGTTTAGAGTAATTTTACAAATCGATAATACGATCTCAAGATGCATCAGGGATGAACCCAAACCCTAGGCAACTTAAGCACTCGATAATTTGAACTCTCGTTAGCGGTTGAACCTTTCAACTTTCAAACCCTTGAGAATTCGAGCATTCACTAGATTCCATGAGACCGATCTTGAAACCCCGATATCTCAAACCATCGTTCAATTGCGCAAACTCCCAATAAGTCGCACAATCGTTAATTCATTGCGCAAACGTCCGATAAATCGTACAATCGTTAATTCATTGCGCAAACTCCCCATAAATCGTACTACAAATCGTACAATCATTAATTCCTTGCGCATGCAAACGTCCGATAAATCGTACAATCGTTAATTCATTGCGCAAACGTCCGATAAATCGTACAATCGTTAATTCATTGCGCAAATTTCCGATAAATCGTACAATCGTTAATCTATTGCGCAAACGTCCGATAAATCGTACAATCGTTAATCTATTGCGCAAACGTCCGATAAATCGTACAATCGTTAATTCACTGTGCAAACTCCCGATAAATCGTACAATCGTTAACTCATTGCGCAAACTCGAATACCAAGAAACTCTTATTCTCGGTAAACTGTTTACCTATATAATGAAACCAATACAAACAAATAGTATTTGAACTTTAATTCTATCAATAATTCTCTTTCTTTTCGAGTCTAAAGAAGGGAGTCTTGCTATCATCGTTTCGTGATAGTTATTTTCAAGTGAATTAGGCCATTTAATAGTGTAATTATTCCATGAGCAACAAGCCGACATGCGATAAGAGCCATGATGGTGCTAATTCTTGTTTAAGCCCATAGCTATCTCGATCCAAACGCGTCCACCGCCTCACATGTATTTCTAATTAGACGAAAATCTATATCTTTGTCGGCTGATAGTGATACTTCACAGTCGAAAGCTCTGCGGGATGTGCATTCATTTTATTTCTGTCTGTATTTAACCCTATAATTCCAAAAAGGAACCGCAAAGCAGACTGTAGGAATACCTAGTCGATGAAAAATACCCTTCAAAAGTTATACTCACTGGAGGTCTTTGTATATTTTGGGTGACGCGCGCGCAGTAGTTGAACAAATCGAAAACACACATAACTGAACTTGTTTAGTTGATATTGATGGAAATATTATGCGTTTTTACACCTTATAACAGAGTAATATCAAATAACCTGGTCAGTTTACAGATCATTTTAGATTCTTTTACATATTTTAAGATTTGTTTTAATGAGGAAATGAAAAAGACATCTTATTTTGGGCCGTTTATCTAGCTTTGAAAATAAAAAAATTATAGTTAATACAAAATATTCCATTATGTGAATGAAATTTATTGGTTTTAAAATTGTAAATCCATAGACTTTAAATTAAAAAAAAAAAATCCATTCTGTTAAGAGTAAATACTATACAGACTACTGGATATTAGAGCACTGATATTATTGTTTTGACAATGAAAAGCGTACAACTTAAATACCATCATTATTCATTCAGTTGTCCATTATTTAAACTGATTAGTCTAACTCTTTTACTACGACGAAGGGCTAAAGCTCGAAACGTCAGTAAAGTTAAGTCAACATTTTTTACAGTGTTACAAATTTCATTCTATTACCTATCGTTTATATCAAACACCGACGCAGCCTATACTAGTTTACTCGCTAGTTTCCATTCATTATTTAAAATGTTACTTACTATACTTGAAAAAAAAAACTGTCAATGATTGATTTTTTTATTCATCCTACTGGATGATTGTTCTTGTGGATGTTTCGGACAAGACATTCTTGTTACTTACATAATTATATTGTAGTATTTTGATGTTTTCTATGTTATCATACTATTATTCATAGTAGGAAATGAAAAAAATCGCAGGGAGGCGCTGTTATGATACAGACACAACTATTTAGCTTGAATGTTTTGTCGCGATATAATTATATTATACACATTCGCCTGAGAACACACTTAAAGCAGCAGAAAGAACAAAGTTCATCCTCTTCCGTTGTGTTCTTTATTTAGGAAATGAAGTCAATGAGTTGATTTGCTATTATGGTTAAGTATAGTCAGAAAAAAGAGGTGTTTTTTTTATTTAAGTATTTCAAGAAAACAAACGAACATTGTTATAATATTTTAGTACAAGATGCTTACAGTTATCGAGTCATGCTGCAACACCTTAAAAAGGAAGAAAAACGGGAAACTAGCGAGTAAACTAGTATAGGCTGCGTCGGTGTGTTTGATATAAACGATATAGGTAATAGAATGAAATTTGCAACACCGTAAAAAATAGAAATATAAACTAGCGAGTAAACTAGTATAGGCTGCGTCGGTGTTTGATATAAACGATAGGTAATAGAATGGAATTTGTAACACCTTAAAAATGTTAACTTAACTTTACTGACGTTTCGAGCTTTAGCCCTTCGTCGGAGTAAAAGGAAAAAGGAGGCATCTTTTTGGCAGAGGCAAAACATACAAAAAGCTGCATATCACACAAATCATCCGTTTGCTTCTGTATCTTTTTGTTTCGGTTTTAACATATAGTATTCATTCCCTGTAAACATTACCAAACACCGTGAGCCAGCCTTGTGCTTAGTATTTGGTTGTAAATTGCGTGCCCTAAAAGTACCGTGATTTCCCTAAACACCTATATTAGAGTTCCGACCGGATAAACTACATTTTCTCATAGTTAAATCAGCCACCACACACTTGACAATTGAGCCGTTAAACAAATACCGTAAGATTGTATTTTTTTCCGGCGACAGCACTGTCGTTGTATGCGAAGACGCACTATATCTAATGAGTTATATAAAGGAACAAAATGATTGAACAATTTTGCTATGATACTAATAGGATGTATGTCATACTTTGAATTCAAAAAGGTATGACAAAGCATGCTTAAACGATTCGTCAAAACTGAAAGGGTAAATGATCCTTTATTTTATATTTTTTGATATGGTTTATTACCAAAACTTCACATGAAACTACCCTGGGTGCCAGAGGTTTGAGAATTGAGGGTAAATGGAACCCGACTGGCTTCCAGTAATAATAAAAAAAAATGAAATTTTGAAGGATGGTGTTCGATTTTCAAAGATGAACAATTGAAATTACCTCAACATGTAAGGATATTTAGCTCAGTAAACTTTACGTTAAGTAAATATAAAAGAAGCCGTTCTAGAGTGGGAATTTTATTTCGTGTTTTCTGGTACGTTGGGGGAATGGAAGCGGTAATTCTCTCAAAGCAACGATTAGCAAAGTCACAAGTAAATCACGTTAGGCTATTACCGACATATACCCCGCTATCGGGTCGAGCCAACTCAAATAACTAATTACAAAACGCCTTTTAAAGCGGTTTAGTAAGGGTATATTATTGATGTAAGAAAACCAAACAAGTAGAACAGAATACCAGTGGAATGTCACGTCTGGTCGAAAATAGCCTCGGGTTGGTTTTCATTCGCATGATTTGCTCGACGACCGTGTAATTGCTAAATAGGTAAATTAATTAAGAAGAGCTGCTTGAAAAACACTTGATATTGATACAGTTGCTTGGGTGTGAGTGCTAATGTCTGTAATATATATGTAACGATATACACAATTACCAATCTAACAGAATAAAGAATAATGTTACAATTATGTGAATCGAACATTGTTACCATTTTATGAATGGAACGAAAAGAGAAATATACATAGCAAGATGTATCAAAATACCGAATAAAGTTTCAAATATATCAAAATAAAGAACAATGTTACCATTACAACGAAATATGGAATTACTATACATGAAAAGAGCGTCGAACTTTGTTACCATTATAAGAAACGAAAAACATATTCAATAAGTTAATTTGATTGATAAAGCGAATACATGTCACAAATAATCTTACAAATCAAAAATTCCTTTTAAAGTTTTTTATCCTTTTCCAGTGCTCTAAAGAATAACCTTGTAGATGCCAAGAATCAAGCCATCCATAGATGTTCTTTTTCCAAGAACTGATCAAGTTTGTTTAACGAACACAAACCAAACAAACTGTTTAAGTCTTTGTACTGTTACAGGGCTGGGTAAAGTGCCGCCGGACCTTTAGTAAATCCATTCAAACACACATTTCCTTGCTCTAAGTCTTCAACTAAATCACCAGCCATTTGTCAAAGGGAAAATGTTGAAGTTGTACAATATGCGTTCGTTTTTAATATTGTACGAGTGACTGATTTAAGGAGTTCAAAGGAGAGCCGCGCCTTTTCTTCTTGATTTGGTTTGTTATCTGTGCATCGAATGAATCGTTCTCTCTCTAATAAACCCACACAACAATGATATCTTTGCACTTTTCACAGTTATCATACATTAGTTGGTTGATTGGTTCTGTAGATGTCTTTGCTAAGATCTCAGTGCAGTAAATCCACAATACATATGTCGGTTCTTCACAGCCCTCTTTATTGCTTACTAATAATGATGATACAAGCGGTAGATATAGTTCAACTTAGAAATGAAGCTGCTAATCTTTTAAACTGGTTGACCTAGCGCGGTTCTGAAGCCGTGCTCACAGACTCAAATCTGTATGGTTACTATACTTGTAAAGATAGTATGTTACGAAGAGGCCATCTTGAATGAAGACATATCGATGGTAATGATTCATGCACCAGGCAGTTAACATACTAGGAATGATAAGATAAACCAAAGATACATTGACCCTGTTGCTCTAAGGGATTCTCTTAGATATCTAAACCCTTGTTGCAGCTACTACAAGCATGCTGATCGGGACCACTAAAGGACGCCGTATGTCATTGATGGCGATACAAATATCGGGCAGTTGTACGACGAAGCAATGAGCTGATAAACAGTGAATGGCTTCTAATGTGTTCGTAAGCCTGTTTCTGATAAACTAGACTACATTTCCATATGACGAGGTCAGTGAGAACAACACTAACTCACCACTCCAGACCATCAACAACGGCATCATCCATGGAGGAATTATTGTGGCATTCTCGGTTGGAATCACTCTGTAAACACGCTAAAGTTTCCCCAAGAAATCTGGCTTATTGAATTTGGTGCATTCGAGACATCGACAATACTATGCTTACCGTTGTCAAAGACCACATGAGTATCATAATAGTTGCTGTCTTCATCGTGGTTTTGAAGAGTACAACGATTGTACAAATATTGTACAAGTACGATGAGTTAACACTGGAACTGAGACAGATTTACGTTACTTATAAAGCACAAGTTCAGTCCAGTCGTGAACTGAATGGGTCAATTGACTGAAAGTATCCAGAGAAAATTGTGTTTTAAACTTGTTCCATATTCTTCATTCTTACCACATGGGTTTGTGTTTTAAACCTTGCATGGAAGCGCTGCAGTCGTAAGTTGTGTCAAACCGCCACCAAGTGTCCCACATAATGACTGATGCCATTTTACACACATTGGTTTACTATAAGCACTGGGATATATACAAGATGGAATCCTTTTTAGTTGTAAGATTGGTCAAACTACCACCAACTGAGCGTCCAAGGCAACTGGGTTTTTTACTTGCTAGCAACACATAGACGCACGATTTTGACCACATGCGTTCAATGTTCTAAGTCGTATGGACGCCGCTTGACAGAACTGGTTGCATTCTGCACAGTCTGTGGCCTATGGTCTCATCAAGATGTCTAATTATACACAACAACATTTTAATGCATCCTTGATATACTGGTAGGACTATTAAACTATAGTTGGGATAATAGAGGGACGGAAAGCCAATGACTCTATAAAGACCATACTAATCGCTCTAGGACTCCAATACATAAGTTGTTAAAGAGCCACACTCTGTATAAACGCTATACAATAGCTCCAAAAGTTGAATATACTCTTAAAGAGCTCGGCTAACTAGTTAACCAATGACTGTATAACAAACCATACTAATATAGCTCTATATAGGACTCCAATACATAAATAGAGGCACACTGTATAAAGACCACACCAATTGCTTGAGTTGAATATACTTTAAAATAGCTGGGCTGACTATTCTAGGAATTTATTTTATATAGTTGTATATAGGGATATTTGTCCAATGACTCTATAAAGACCATACTAATAGCTCAATATAGGACTTCAAAACGTAGTTATAGAGGCACACTCTGTATAAACGCCATACAATATCTCCAAAAGTTGAATATACTTTAAAATAGCTGGGCTAACTATTCTAGAAATTTATTAGATATATAGTTATATAGGACTATGCTTATCCAATGACTCTATAAAGACCATACTAATCGCTCTAGGACTCCAATAAATAAGTAGTTATAGAGGCACACTAGTGTGTAAAGACCACACCAATAGCTCCAAAAGTTGAATATACTCTAAAAGAGCTCGGCTAACTAGTTTTATAGGGATAGTTAACCAATGACTGTATAACAAACCATACTAATATAGCTCTATATAGGACTCCAATACATAGTTAGTATAATAGAGGCACACTGTATAAAGACCACACCAATTGCTTGAGTTGAATATACTCTAAACGAGCTCGACTAACTATTCTAGGAATTTAATATATAAATAGTTATATAGGGAAATGTTTTCCAATGGTTGTATAAAGGCAGTATACTAATATAGCCCTATATGAGTGTAATATAGTGGGTGTAAAAGCACAATCTGTATAAAGACCAAACCAATAGATATCTAGGGGTTCAATATATCAGTGGTTATAGTCTGAGGCACACTGTGCAAAGAACATACCAATCAATCCCTTTTGGAATTAATTATCTAAATAAGGGAAATTTGTCCAATGACTGTATGAATAACATGTACTATAGACTTACTATAGTCTTGCAACTGAACCAAGACACCCTTTTTTTAAGATACCTTATAATCATCCAAGCACGTCAATGGACTTAACCGTTTCTCTAATGCAGCGCGATGGTATTGGTGAAAACGTTCTTACATATGTAACATATTTGTACATATTCACATGTAAAGTGTGGTAAGTACATTCCATTGCACTAAATTACTATCCCCTCAAAACGTCTCAGTGGATCAAAATAACTGATACATTGTTAAACACATTTGTACATTTTAAAATGGAAGTGTGGTAAGTACATTCCATTGGACTAAATTACTATCCCCTCAAAACGTCTCAGTGAATCTAAATGATACATTGTTAAACATATTTGTACATTTTAAAATGAAAGTGTGGTAAGTCAATCCATTGCACTAAACTACTATCCCCTCGTGCTTGTAAACCGTCCCAGTGAAACCAAATAACTGGATGATACACTGTTAAACACATTTATAGATCTTTGTACATATTAAAAATACATTCCATTGCTTTAAAATACTATCCCCTCAAATCGTATCAGTGAAACCAAATAACTGATACATTGTTAAACACATTTGAGCATATTTCACACTACATGATTTAATTTCTATACCAAATATTCATTCATAGAAACAATGTTTTATCTTAGTTCCTTTGTGTGTGTTTTATTAATAATGATTTAATTTGTTTGTTTTGTTGGTTGAAGTATCACTTTAAGCAGCATATATAGGATACTATGGAATAAGATTTTACCAAGATTCCATATGTCATAATAGAATTCTATGTATTTCAGTATTAGTCTTTGTGCATAACAAATTAGTCCCTTAAAGCTCAATTGCTCTTTGTGCATGAAAATTCAAATATTTATCTAAAATGCAAACATATTGTACTATGAAGACTAGTTGCATTCAACACTGAATTATTGTACATATATAAGAAGAGTATTTGGAACAATCAAAACCAGTGTATTTGTTATATTTATTAAGAAATGTTTCAAAAGATCTATATATTTACATTTCTTCTAGAATTCTAAAACTCTTCTGCAATATGAAGACTAGTTGCATTCAACACTGAATTATTGTACATATATAAGAAGAATATTTGGAACAATCAAAACCAGTGTATTTGTTATATTAATTAAGAAAAGTTTCAAAAGATCTATATATTTACATTTCTTCTAGAATTCTAAAACTCTTCTGCAATATGCATTCAACACTGAATGATTGTACATATATAAGAAGAATATTTGGAACAATCAAAACAAATATTTGTTATATTCATTAAGAAAAGTTTCAAAAGATCTATATATTACATTTCTTCTAGAATTCTGAAACTCTTCTGCAATATGAAGACTAATTGCATTCAACACTGAATTATTGTATATAAGTACATTATTTTGAACAATCAAAACCAATGTATAGAATTTGTGAAAAGTTTCGAAAGATATTGTAGAAAGATCTACATTTACATTTCTTCTAGAATTCTAAAAGCCTTCAAGACTTCTCGCATTTGGTTATTGTATATAGAAAAATGCGCTCTATAAATATTAGATATTACTATTATTAAATAATAGACTGATACTGAACAAAGTATCGGTATGTTTAGCAAAATAAATCGTCGTATCTTTTCAGTTGTAACGTGTTTTAGTTATGTTGCTTGTTCTATACTTTTCTTGTTAGATTTCCACTTCTTTATAAACCTTTTATTTGTACGACTTTTGTACGGGTTTCCCTTCCAATTGACTTCAATGCAATAAACATGATGCCATACAAATCGACTTTAAACAATTGAAAAAGTTTGAAGTCACTAAAACCATTATTTACGGCATAGTAATTAAAGTATCGAAATAATTACAAACATGCTACCAAATTGGCTACAACAACAAAGCAACGTATACTCTCAAGAAAGAAAATAATAAGTTCTGGAATCAAAATTGTTTATCAAACAGTAATTATTATAAAGCAAGATGAAGCGAAGACAATAGCGTTAAGAATGAATTAGCTTTTGAAAAAGAGATCCGACATGTGATACGTGTGGGTGCTAACCGTGTATACAAGACCGCCATATTTGCCTTTCACTAATAGTTTGATTGAATAGCTTTACAGGTTAAATCTATGGTAATAGTTCACGGCAAGACGTTCCGTCTATCTTGTTCTCGCTAATACGCTACCATTTAGTCGACTTACAAAACAACTACAGGTAAATAGATTGTGTTTAGATGTTAAATTAAACGTAGACGAAGGAAGGGGGGCCGACGCACCGCGTGCTGCGAGCTCTGTTTGACTCTCAGTTACACCTTTTATGGTTGGACAGTTTGCTACCAATTTAAGCCAAATCGAATGCTGTGTCGGTTTTTAGATGCTCAGTGTGTGCGCTCTTTTGCGCCTCTTTACGAAAGTAAATGGTAATTAGGAAGAACGTGTAATTATCATCAGATCGCTGGCAATACCGCTACAGGACACAACAACAGAGCAAGTCAAACAACAGCTATAAAAGAACCGAAAAAGTACGAAAATAAAGCAAAATACACAATACAATATGAATATGAATATAAAGTAAATGTTTATCGTCAAGAACGCTTACTGATTTAAAACGTATCTGTTAACTAGTATTAGTGCAAACTATTAAGAAGTGTAATAAACTAAGAAACCGAAAAAGTACGAAAATAAAGCCAAATACACAATACAAATGCATATAAAGTAAATGTTTATCGTCAAGAATGCTTACTGATTTAAAACGAGAATGCGAGCAATATACAGCAGAGTATTCAGAATGAATAACACAAGAAGAATAAGGAAGGAAGACGTAGCCCTAACCCCAGAAAGCAGATACCACAAAAAAGTTTACAATACAATAAAACGTATGAAGCCAAAGTTTGATGGAATTATATTTCTGTTAAAAAGCGTGCAATCATAATCAGGTGGTAAACAATACTGCAAAAACTAATGGGCATTATAAGAATGATTACCCTGCGAGCAGAGATTTCTTTCTCTCTTACCTTCTAGGTAAGAGAAAGGAACCTATGTTCGCAGGGTGAAAAATCATATAGTGTTGCATAGAAAAATCTTTGAAGTAAGTCCTCTTAAAATACAAAAAAAAAAACAATTACAGAATAAAATATCCATTAAATATTAGAACAAAACTAATGGTTATTAGAAAGAATATCATGCATATTATCACGATCACAGTGTAATGCATGACGCACACTACTAAGATACTAACTTCATCGCACTGAACAAGTATTAAAAAAAACCTTAAAAAAAACAACGAAGATACAAAAACGTACAAAGAAAAATCTGAATAAAAGAAATGAAAAAAGTGTGTACACTAGTTGTTATTAAGAACGTTATTATAATCGTATCGCAGCGTTTACCGCAAATCACTATAATTACAACAATTTGCAACAAAAAAGTATCATAAGCCATCAAAAATGTTACAAAACTAAAAAATGTATCCCATAAAAGTATTATAAAAAGAACATGAAAGATACTTGAATTTAAAAACAAAACTATCACAAAGAAGTTACAAATCCATACAGAATTGATTGCTTCTAGTTTAGGGAGTAGAAGACTCTGAAAGAAAAATAGTTTTGAAATGATTAAACGCTCTAGAATAACTCATCATTTTAGAAGCAGATTGAAGTCGATAGAATACATGATCAAATTCATGAATGAATGATTAAGTTATTCCATGTTTTCACGTTAAGAGTGGTAAAAGTGACTGAATTGAATAAAGGTTGCCTACGTACATGTGTACCCAGTATAATAACAACACAATCACTATATTAAACTGCATAACTATATTTACAATCATCAACCAACATAAAATATGCTATAAATTGTTCTTTAGGTTTTTCGTAAATTAACTCAGTTATTTAATGTAGTTTAATAGTATTAACTTTTTACAATTACATCAATACGCCCCATTGTAGACTATTTACATCATTTATGCCACCGGTCTGTAAATTTCTTAAATTGTTCTTGATTCTGATAAGAAGTGTAGTAATACCAGAATTAATAGAAGTTAACTCTGGTAGTACACTTCTAAGTCCTTCTATATAGATTTAGTAGAGAATAATTCCAAATAACTATTATATATTATTACTTTAAGCATTAGAAGTGTAATCTTTTGAGCTCAGAGTATATACTGAATTAAATAGTTTAGCAAAAACTCGATACCTTGGTTTACAATTAGTTAAATAAGTTCATTAAACAGAGCAGTAGCATACTACTTTTGTTTAAATAAGAAGTGTCCACCAAAACAATTGAGTTTATACTGTGATTTTTTCATGTATAGCACACAAGTTTAAAGAAATCAGTTTTAAAGTGCAGTGTTTTACTAATTTAACCGAGTTAAGCGATTGTAATTTTTAATAAGCATTTAGCAAAATTACACAAAGTAACACTCGTTTTATCGTTTTACATTTAGTAAAGCTTAACTTCTAGCCGTGTATACAATAAGCCCATTTAATGGTGCAATTTTGAACATAAGCTCCAAAGGTGAACAAAAGGAATTAGGCAAAAAAACGTCGAATTATTGTCTGTATAGTGCAGCCCTACAGTGTCCACTTAGTTAAAATAACTTGTATAAAGTGGCTTTAAACTTTACAATCAAATACTCGATCAGAAACCATGTACTGTTTTTTAGTTGTATGGAGCAACGTTTAAGTGGCTGATAATAAAAGAATCGACTAACTGCCACAATACGTGTTGTGATCAGATTATCATTAGCATTTCAATAGACAGTTATTTGGAATTAAACTCTAATTTTTCAATTAGCTTTTCGAGCTAGATATATAATATTCTTTATAAGATTTGGATTTGTTACACACAATCAACACACTCAATCATATTATGTACAGTACAAGATCTTGGTTCAGTTCAGTGGTCTCATAAGTGCCCGTAAGTTGGATGCGGTCGAATCACATACGGTATTCCACTAGCTGTCGAATAGTAGTGCATTTGAGATGGGCATTGCGCTCCACATAAAAACCCAGGCGGATAACCCGAAAGAGAAGAAGATCCGTGAGCAATATTAGGCCTTGTTGGGGCTGTTACGTCCATGCCTGGATTCTGCTTTTTCCACTTTGTACGACGATTTTGAAACCAGATTTTGACTTGTGTCTCTGTAAGGCCGAGTGAAAGGGCTAAGTTAAGTCTCTCGCATACTGACAAATATCTTGTCGATTTGAATTTATTTTCCAGTGCAACAAGCTGCTCGTACGTGAAGGCAGTTCTAGCGCGTCGAGGTTTGCCCTCCTTCGCTCGTTCAGATGAGACGCGTTTTCGTTTCGACTTGTTTACTGTTTTGTCGTTTGATGGTTCAATGTCTTGATCTAATTTACTTAAGTCATCCTCACACGTCTTTTCTGAGTCTGAATCTAAAAGAAAAAAGAAAAAAAATCAGCTTATAATTGAATCAATGCACGCTGCTTTAAACACTGCGTATAGCAAATGCTATATATAAGCAGTAATCTTAAAGTTCAGCTATATACATATATACGTCTTCTGGAATTTAAGACTTGTTATAGGCCTAATCAACTGCAGGATAATTTATGTGAATGTTGTCACCGATTAGGCGAGTGCCTGGCAATAAAGTCTGGTGATTTAAACACCGTTATACCAGGAGTTAAAGTGACTTGTAAACGAGGTTTTATAGTACATTAATTGGCTGTAAGACTGCTATAAACGTGTGTTAATGTAATCCTGTGCATACTTTGCCATTAATATCTGTGGTTTGACGAGACAGAAAATACCCCATAGGACCATTACTTTAATGACTTGTGTATGTTATTTGCAAATTTGACTAAAGAATAGAATACAGCTTAGAAACGATTCACAATGAATTGCTCCTAATAAACACAACATTAAGACGTAGTAAGACCTTAAAGATATCACAAAGTAACGTAAAAATCTTGCGTGTTAAAAATAGCCAGCAATCAAGACAAGGTTTTGTTAAATAAGTGACTTACCATGTGCTTTAGTTGGTCTGTTATATCGTGTAGCTGACATCCATGGATGCCAAACATCAGCTTGTGGATTCTCTCTTAAAGATGACTCATTATCGGAGTCCCCTTCGCTGTCGCTAGATCGTCTCCGTAACGCCGCCGCCGTAAACTTATTCGGGTCGAGAATATCTTTGACCGAAAATGATGTGACCGCGGGTTTGATTTCTTCTGGTGAGATGTTGTCCTCGATTTGTGAGTCTTCATCCGACTCGACTTCAACTTCCAGTGCGCCCTCTCTGGTGTCCATCACTGAATGAATCTTGACTCGGTCCGGACACAGCATTATATGGCAAATGGTTTGTATGTTTTTCTGTTGTGTAAGTAACGAAGTGAGCCAATGTATGTTGCCTTCGGCCTCAGCTGCACGGTTGGGGGTGGTACTAATTCAATGTCTATGCCAATGCGCTTCAATGCACAATGAGCGCGAGTGACGTCTGATTGGTAGTGTTGTGATGACTCGGAGTAAGCGTAATTGCCATCCAAATTAATTGAATGAAGTGACAGAGTAAGTGTCGATGACTTGTGATAACGATTAACACCTAGTGCTCAAAGCCCTTCAAAATAATCACTCTTTGGTTGATAAGAAGCTTATCACGGGCAGGAAGCTACAAAGTCGAGCGGAACTGTTCATATACGAGTCAAAGGCTTCTTTTAGATTGACATAAAAGGGGTCCCGTTTGTAACGATGATTCACTCTCCCCTCAATCATCCATGTATAGGTTCTTATTCTTAATCTCATGCCGAGAAGTCTCTGTGAAGTCGCCGCCTCGGCCTTAGAAATCCAACCCGTTCCCTAGTATAAAACTGCTAGTGATCACACTTCATATATCCTGTATGCATTAAATTTGTTTATGCTTCCACTTTATTAAAGATGACAAGCAAATATTGCACTTAGGATTGTCCGTTAAGTAACGCTATTCAAGAAGTCCTTTATGCAGGAAGCAATAGAAATTCGGAAGCTGAATTAGACGCCTTCAATGTAGTTATTCATAACAGTCACAAGTGCTTGTCAATATACAGACTTCAAACAGTTAACGGAAGGAACTTTTAATAAACTACTGGAAACTTAGTGCGGCTTAGCAGGCACTGTGCTTTGAATTCCCAAACCCCCATATCAATATAACAATTGCTGGATGGATTTGATTAAATAATTGTGATCCAATTAATACTATAACTTGGGTCGGCTTTTTTGCTATTTATACAGTGTGTGTTAAAAGATTAGACAAGTCAAAAAAAAATAACTTAAAGTAGCATGTACAGATTAAGGTGTATAAGGAGAGTATTGGAAGTAAATAACTCAAATAGTACAACGATAAGATTGAATTAGCTGTAATCGCACGCTTTGGATAATTGGTTATGAAATGGTAAAGGCAGTTGTAGTACATCATGATGACGGCTCCCTATGTCTCGATATCCTATCGATCAGCTTTTAAATTATCTACATTAGAGTCATCAAATAGGCCACGATACGAGTAATCGATCAGTTGTTCGCCGATAAGCCATCACTCGTTCTTATAGCAATGTTAATAAGCATGACAATTAACAACAATCTCGGAGTTACAGAGTGATAATATCGAGAGATTGAGCTGTGGTTCTACCGCCAGGAACGATTATTTGTGTTTGTTTATCGTGAACTATATGACCTGGGCAAAGGCCGAGTGGCTCATCTTGAACTTAATCACGGTATTTGGTTGCTGAACAATATTATCAACGATTTACAAGTATATTAACTTTAATTCACTATTGAAATAATCGTTTTATCTTTCTTGTGAGAGTCCGCTAGATGTGCATGCGGCATATGGTATACAGTCTCTACACTGTCTATAGATGTGAAATCGATGTTTGTGGTTTTACTGCATGTTTTCGATCATCTATACGATTTCCTATAAACATGATATGCCCTATTGTTCAAAACAATAGAGATCTCAGTAAAAAGGTTATTCTTCTAAGACAAGGCAAGGAAATTACAACATTAGATCAAAAGACCCGATAAACCAGCACCAAAAGACACCTTTAAGAATAAACAAACTAATAATCTTCCAATAATTGCATTTTAACCCTACGAAGCTTCTCTTTTGATTTGGTCAAGTAAGGTGGTAAAACATTGAAAGTTCGTAAGAAGTTTGATGATGATCAAGAGTAAATAGAATTATGTCTACAAACAAAACGTCAAAAGTTCACGGCTTTTATGATATCTCAATACGTTATATACACATACAAACACTAAGTGTACACAGATGGTCACGGCGCGGCCTTAAAATCTTTTTCTCCACTTACTATAAACTTAGGTTAAAAACAGGCTTTTAAACAAGAAACTACTTAAAAAGGTTGCAAAAGGAAGCTTATAAGATGATGTTTAGAAAACATGGAAGCTATTTTGGTGTATTAATTGTTTAGTATTTGTGTAATCAGGTTATAGAAAATAGAGACCACGTTGAAGTTGTAGTAAAGGATCTTTTGTATACAATTACACATATACAGTAAGAAGGCATTCTTTAAGGAGATTTATTAGTTATGAAGTATATCGTAAGCCTTTGTGTAGACAAGTAATTGTACACACATGCTATGTCATAGAATTCAATAGAAAACCCTAGGAGCTTTGACATCA
Source organism: Metridium farcimen (assembly GCA_032270665.1). NCBI lineage: Eukaryota > Metazoa > Cnidaria > Anthozoa > Actiniaria > Metridiidae > Metridium > Metridium farcimen. The sequence continues at coordinate 18,205 of JAUPMH010168544.1, forward strand.
TTTAATTAAAAGTTACTTGAAAATCCCGTAAATCAAACACACATCAATACTTGCTTGTGTATAACATTGTAGTTTTCTCTATATGAGGCAAAGAATTAGATCTTTTGCACTTAAATTGTTCAAGCATTCAATTGAATACGAGATTCTTCAAAATTTACCAATATCTTTAAAGTCAATTTAGAGCGCAGTCATAAATCTTTTCTACCAGAAGCAATAAATATTGCATCTGACATTGGCGGATTGATCTAAAATATGTAATTGATTGGATTTGTTCCTTTTTAACTAATATGCCCTATTTCATCGGCTTTTTTTAGGAAGATAATTACAACCCACCTCTGGCGCAAGCTCATCTCGTGCCGCAATATCAACTGCTATATCATCAATACAATAACGTGTTAATAAAACTAATGTTTTATTGACATAATTGGAATCAACATTTGATTTAGTAACGATCTTTTCTGATCATATGTTCTAGAAGATTTGATCAATTTGTTCAGTGAGAAATTTAATTATGAGAATGTTACAATTATGATTTTATTAATTGATTTCTTTTAATATGATTACTGAATTGTGAGCAACTTTTGATTTAGCAACGCTTATTTCTGATCAAATATTCTAGAAATGTTTACCGATTGTTTGTTGATAAATCAAGTTCACTTTTTACATTGTTACAATGAAATAAATAACAATTCAGTCTTTCATTCATTCATTCATTCATTCAATTGTGTTATTTTGTTGACATAACTGTAATTTATTTATTTTTTCTTGTAATTATTATTATTTGGTTTACTTTAAAAAGCATCGACGCTATATTGACTTTTCAGTTTGTTCTTACATTCAACATTTGTCGTGAAATATATGTTTTTTTGTATGTTGCAATCACATTACTTTATTATATATTGTTTTATAGTTATTGATCTAAATAAAATCAAAATTTATTGTTGCTGTTAATATTTGTGATCGAATGTTCTCGAAGCTTTCATCAGTAATTTCAGTATGTTTCGATCATGATATTGTATTGTCCATTTTCTTTGTATTTTGTTGTTGCCTTTATTTGAATTAAAACATGTATGTCAGAATGCCAAAAAGCTAAAAGTTAGATCCCCTTTCTTTCCTCCCTTCATTTTCAGGTATTCTTCTTTTTCTAACGGTAGTCTTTGTTTTATCACCGCCCTTTTCCTAGTTCGTTTTCCTTTCTTTCTTTGTTCCTGCAGCTTCATCATATACGATCTAAGTTCCATTCAACAATGGCTTCTACATAGTGATTCACTTTTCTGCCGGTCGGTATGTTAATCAACATTACTGGCATCAAATGGGCTTCATCACAGAAAAGAATGTTTGATCAAAGGTAAATTTCACCAACTATCAGCACTTTAATGGCTTGCACTTGTTACGGAACTAATCATCTATACATTCTTCTAGAGTTATGCCATCAAATGGGCTTCCTTTCATCATTAAAAACTCTAGTCAAAAAATACCTCAATATTCTTAGTAATTTTATCGGACCGCATTCGCACTTGCACAGAATCGCAACTTCAAACGCAAATGAACTTCCACGATTGAACATTCGAACATCAAATGGTATTCGTTCGTACACGATCGATCATTCGAGAATTTCTGATCACATGCAGGTAAATTACATAATTAGATAGAAAGAACGTACAATTAGAAGGCCTCCAATTGATCTAGCCATGATATTTCGACGCCTTCATATTAAAGTGTATTGATCGGTTTGATTTTATAGCTCTATACTGGGAATTAGAAGCCCGTCTAATTGATTCTACTGGCGCCATTAGAACGTTTCTCTAGATTAAAGACCTTTTAAGATCAGTTGAGAATTTAACGCTTTTTGATTTTTCTAATTATTTTGGACGTTTCACTTTACGAGGGTAGTATTTTACTTTCATTACAAGTCTTTTGTATGGTTTTGAGGGCTTATCGCCACGAAAAGGCGAAAATAGAATCACAATACTACATAACGAGAAACAATACATACCTACAAGCTATTTTAGCTCATTTATTGTACTGTTATTTTCCCAGTTTACTTGTTCTTTTTACATCCACTATTTCTTCTTTTCATTTCTTTTTTCTTTCTGTTTACCTCTTTCAATCTTCCATTTTGCACTTCCCATCTTTCTGTTTATATTTCTTGTTCATTCTCCTTTTCACTTTTATGAATTTCTTTCTAGCAAGGGTGTAACCGGCTGTTCATTTCCCTATTTTCGTTTTTCATATTTTATTCAGTTTTCCATTTTTCTTTAAATTCTTTTGACTATATTCCCTTATATCTTTATTTTCGTTATGCATCTCCATCGTTGAAAATAAAATAAATATTTTTATTAGTATACGTACTGATACTTCTTCATTACAATAGTTGATCTTAATTCTCTCCTTTTTTTAATTTCAGTATATGTGCTACCGATAGTTATATTCTTTAAATCTAGCCGAAATTAATGTAACAATATAATTTTTCATTCAATAATTATTGGATTTGTGGCCGGTAAGAAATAGACGCTTCGGTTATAACTATGGCAAGCATCAGAAAAGGAAAAGGAAAAGGAAATTGAAAAATGAAAATGAAAGATGATTCCGAATTCGAAGCCGTGCCGGGTTTTTTTTCAGGATTTTTTCGTAAGTTTCTTATATTTATATTTGGTTTAGTCTGGTAAATTGTTGTAACCATTAGTATACTCGTATAGCAAGTAAAGATAAAAGATGGTAATCAACGGTTGAGATATCGTAACGATATCAAACAATATCGTACAAAAAGACACACTAATTAACCCGCTTGAAAAGAGCACTAAAAGTAGATCTTATTTACTTAAGATAGATAGACTTCCAATTTTGAAAGCTTAGATATACAATTTGTGTCTTCATATCATCTGATAAAACAGATGAACAGATAATTCTCGTCTCCCTCTTCACTTCGATGAAAGATTAACGTATAAGAAACGTAAGTTAGTTTACATCTTCCATACATTATATAAGTTACCATTTTTAATTCATACGTAAGAAACGACAGTGAGCACCATCTTTTTAGGACGTAAAACCTATTATTATTTTTATTATTCATATTTTTTGTCTGTATATTCAATGTACGCTTACACTCTTGTCATTAAATCACTGATGATGGTGGACGTTTCTGCCGAAACATGTATGTTAAATTGAAGTCTGTGTTGTATTTTTTTAAATTGACGAAAGATTACCGCTCACTGAAAATATCCATCCTTTTTATTTTCTCCTACGAAAAGTTAAAGTTCAAAACAGTCCTTCTTTTAGAAAAGTGTTCGCCTATCATTTTTTTATTTATTTTCGATGAAGAATCTATGTTCGCAAGATAAGTAGCTATTTTTTGCCGTGCGTAACTCAAAAATAAACATTTTTTTTGACGACATTGAATCTAAGTTCGCAAGATATAAAGTAGCTGTTTTTTGCCGTGCGCACCTCAAAAATAAACATTATTTTTTTTGACGACATTGTGGGCAATTAAAGCCTTAACGCAGTTGAAATAAAAACACTTGTGCTCATTTATTCCCACTTCGTGATTTAACGCATGTTTATATGTGCTTTAAGGCTGTTTTAGCCTCACTTTAGTTGTTATTGTATTCTAATAATTTAAAAACAACTGCTTCAGATATTAACAAGTGTTATTTTAAACTAATGAACCTACGCAACCTACATAATTTAATAAGACAAATGATAAATGTCGTTTAGAACAAACTTTTCCATGGATTTTTAAATTCATTAAAATACAATGTATGATCGTTTAAGATAACATAATTTGTAGTAATAACTACTTGTTAAATCCCACCTTATCATGTTTGGGGTTTTCAAGTATTTTCTTTGTAGTTAGGATAAACAATGACTCATTAATTTTATTATAAATAACGATAAGGACTTTAATTGACTTTTATTTTCAAAAATAATGAGAGGAAATGTTGAAGGAACATGCAAACATTCAACGCAAATTGAACTGTTTTGAAAAACAAAATTGTAAACGCAGCAAATAAAAATCAATTATTTCTAATTTATTATTTCAACAATTATTACAACACGAACTGAATTGTATTTTCGAAGTGGAAATGTTTGAAGTGTTCTAAATGTTATTTCTTATAACTTTATTCTTGTTCATTAAAATGTTCAAATTCGAATTTATTTGTGAAAAAATATACGATCGATGAGGATATTTGAACACATTTTTGGGAGTAAAATCCATTTAAAAAAAAAAATAAAAAATAATATTGATTGAGTTTTTAGTATAATTTTAAATTTAAGTTGAGAACAAAAAGATTTTTAGATCTTAAAAACACGGAACACAGACACAAAGAAAACCTTAACGAAAAGATTCAATTATGATTTAATTTTGTAAAAACATAGTTAAATATTAAAAAAACGGAAAGGGTTTTGTAGATATACGAACAAACTAAATCATTTTGAGACTTTGAATCTTTAAAATAACAAGAAATAATTAAACAAAGAAACCCGTAAGATAGCAAAAAGAGCGAGAAACCCAGGTGGTAACGAGATCAGTATTTGTTTTCTGATGTTCCTCCGGTTTTAGCAGGTGAAACCAATAATAAAAAGAAAATTTCACCAAATAATCATAGTGTTAATGAACGGATTGAAGTTAATTTAGACAGTTTGTGTGTACCATTAGAGACGATTTAAAATAAACCTACCTATATACTAATGCAAGGTCGTAATGAATATGATTATTACTGATAACAGTCTGGTATTGTGAGCTCTTTATTATCATTAACGAAAACATTTATTATAGAGACTCGAACTAATATATACTACAACTATATACTAATATACTTTATACTATATAATATATACTATATACTAATGCAAGGTCGTAATGAATATGATTATTATAACATGCAGTCTGGTATTGTGAGCTCTTTATTATCATTAACGAAAACATTTATTATAGAGACTCGAACTAATATATACTACTACTATATACTAATATACTTTATCTATATACTATATACTAATGCAAGGTCGTAATGAATATGATTATTATAACAGTCTGGTATTGTGAGCTCTTTATTATCATTAACGAAATAGATTATTATAGAGACTCGAACACAGAAAGTGGTGCTAATTCAATTAGATAAAAAACAAATTCGGTTTTATTCTCCCCGATAGGGTTTCGACCCCGACGAAGTTTGAACGTCCGATACCGCGTCTCTGAAATAGAACTCGGTGTATTTGCCTATATCATCGAAAAGCATCGTAGCTAAGAAAATTCTAAAAATAAATAAAGGCAGATATGTGCCTGTATAAGAAATCCTTGAGTTTTATTTCGTCCGATACCGCGTGTGTAAGTCCATATCGGTGTATGTGCCTATCTTATTGAGATGCATCGTAGATGGAAACTAGCGAGTAAACTAGTATAGGCTGCGTCGGTGTTTGATATAAACGATAGGTAATATAATGAAATTT